>CBVK0101730721.1:2486-20886 GCA_900067695.1 Picea abies | reverse complement strand
AAGGAACAACAAATTGGCAATAGATACCATCCTGGATGGATTGACAGATTTAGTTAAATCCAAGGTGGGATCATGTGCATCAGCAAAAAATCTTTGGGACAAGCTACAAGACCTTTATGGAAAAGAAGAAGTAGAAGAAGAAGTTGAAGAAAATTACAACATGTCAGATTTCAAAGAAGAAAATAGAGGTCAGTTCTTTTGCTTTAACTATGAAGGAGTAGGACATGTTGAATTTGAATGTCCTCATCCAAGGATTGAAAGAGATGACACTAAAGAAGAAAATTCCAATGAAGAAGAAGAAAATCATGAAGTAGAAATGATTCAACAAGAAGATGAGAATCTTAAAAAATTGAAGCATGTTGAGATTGAAAATAGCCAACTCAAATACATGTGTAGAAAACTAAGAAATGAATTGGGTAGTTATGAAAAGACAGTTGTAAGCTTGAAGAAACAATTATAAGACTTTGAGAAACTAAGAGAAGAAACCATTTCCTTGAAAACTCTACTCGAAGAAGCAAGAAGAACAGGAGAAGTAAATAAGGTCCAAATGATGAAGAGAGAAGAAGATTGTGAGAAACTTGAACAAGAAGTTGTCTCCTTGAGGAAGATCTTAAGAAACTCTCAAGTTCCAAAAGACTTAACACATATTGGATGGATGGGTGAAACTTCATACAAATAAGATGCAAATACCAACAAAAAGGTTGAAGAAAGTGATACACAGACAATTGATGAGAAGTGGACCAGGATACCAGAAAGAAGGAATGATTACAAAAGAGATGAATATCCAAGAATACCCCCTACCTTCAGGAATCAAAGAATATTAAATTAGTATGAAGGAAACTACAGAAGAGTAGATCATGAAACCAGATGGAATACATAAAAAAGAAGGCCACTTACTCCAAGGTATCAAAATTTCTTTCTTGGTCATTGTTATCCTTGCAAAATTTTTGGACATAAGGCAATTAATTGGAGAATCAATGAAAGGAACAAATACACAAGAAACAAGAATGGTGTAAATAGAAGGTATGGAAATAATCGTGGATTTGTTAACAAAATTTATAATCCATTTTCCCCATTGATGGACAAAAATATTGTATGCTACAAATGTAATTCTATATGCCAGCCACAGTATGGAGAATGAAAGATATTCCAAACAATGAAGATTTTCGAATAGAATTAACCATTGAAGACTGTAAAGCAGAAGATGAATGGTACATAGACAGTAGATGTTCTTCACACATGATCAAGGATCAAGAAAAAATCATCAGCTTGAAGAGAAAGGGTGGAAATGTTGCATTTGGAGATGACTCATCTACCAAAATACTTGGAGAAGGTGTAGTAGAACTTGGAAGAAAAAATGTAAAAGCAAAGAATGTCCTATTGGTTGAAGACTTGAAGCATGATCCACTTAGTGTTAGTAAAATGTGTGATCAAGGATACACTCTTACGTTTGACTCTTGAAAATGTCAAATTAGAGAAAATAACTCAGGAAGATTGGTTGAAACTACAAAAAGAAGACCTAACAACATATACATCCTAGACATGAAGAAGAGATAGAAGACATAAGCCACACAAAATGATTCCAAGGAAGAAAAACTCCCAAACAACAAAAATAAGGTTGAAGTATTATTGAGTGACACATATTCAGGGGGAGCAACCCCAAATAAGAAGGTTACCTTTTGCCATTAAACTCAGGGGGAGAATTCCTATCCTTTGCCATTGATGTCAAAGGGGGAGATAAATTGGGATTATGATGAGAGGGGGAGCATGAGTGTTTCCATCAATGAAAAAGGGGGAGATTGTTGGAAGATTGGTTGTTTTCATTGATGTCAACCCTAGTCATGGGTTTTGGACTGCAAGATTGATGAAGGTATTTGGACATGAAGGAAAATGCACATGTAGATACAAGACCCATGGATGGATAGTATACATCATGTTGTTTCCAGTGGTATGTGGCACGTCACGTGGATCCTCATGGTTGAGGAGAAATTAATTTTTTAAAATGACAAAGTGAATTGAAGAAGGAAGTACATGTAGCCCCTGAAGATAAATAAAGAAAAGAATTACAAAATAAGAAAGTGTCAGGTCGGCCCTAATGTTAAAAGGAAGTGACATAAATTGTATAAATAAATATCATTATACATTCATTTGATACACAATTTGAATTTCAGAGTAAATGAGAAGTAAAGAAGGCCGGATTTCAAGGGAGGATGAAGTCTTTTGGTGATGTGTTCTAAGGTATGTTATTCTTAGGTCATCTTACCATTTTCGCTATAAATTTTTTTCTAGAACGATTCAGATGGTGAAATTGTTATGGTATTGAGAAGACATTTCAAGGTACTCGTGGTAAACATTTCATCTCTTGATTCGCTATAATTATGGAGATACACTCTGTGGAAGATAGGGTTTTTGACGAGTCCTGAAGCTAGTCAAGAAACATGTGTTCTAGGTAAAACAGTCATACCTTCTTCATAGACAATCCAAATGAAGTGGGAAAAATTTCATTAGAAAGAGTATGAACTTTAGTTTCTTTTGTGAAATTTTCAGAATTTGATGTTAAATATTGAGCGCGGGGAATTCCGTACAAGTTTGGTCTCTTTAATAAACCAGAATTGAACAAGGTCTACCATTCTCTCTATAACTTCTTTTTGGGGAGCATTAAAGGAGTGAAACTTGGATAAGTTTCAGAGAATAAATTGAGTAATATTATCTACAGGATCAAAGTATTCCAAGAATTGAAGAATTACAGAAACTGAAGAATTCTTATGAAGCATTATCAGGTTCTATGTGATGGTTGGTTGATGGTGATGATTTAATGTGAAGTTTTATTATCTCTCATATATTCTTGGGTGGAAGGAAGTGGAAAATATGGAGAGTTAAACTCTCTCTTGATATTGGAGGATTTTATCTTCCTCTTGGAGGTTTATCCCTCCCTTTACATTTGGAAGTTGTAGCTACCTTTGGAATTATTTACTTCCCTTGAACAATAACTATTGATTATTTCTCATATATTGTGCATGGTGTATTGTGGCGTATTGGTGTAACTCTTAAACTATTGTTCATTTCTCATTGGATATAATTGAATGGTTTAAGTATAAGTTGAAAAAGGTTTTAAATTGTACTTGATATTGTTTCACCCCCCTCTTAGTATCAACAATATTCTCCCACGTTATTAGTTCAGAGGACTTGGATTTTCTTTCTTGACTTCATCTCAACCAGGGATTTGAAATCTTTGAGGTGTTGAAAGACTTTAGATTTTTTCTTGAGAAAGTAAATCCATGTGAAACGTGAGAAATCATCAACAAAAATGAGAAAAAACATCACTTTGTTGATTTATTGATGCAGAAAAGGACCCATGAGGTCACTATGGATTAGATATAAAGAAGCATAAGATCTATGAGTCTTTCCTTTGTAGAATTTCGCTTGATGGTGATTTCCCAGAACACATCCCTCACAGATTCCTTTGGAGAAATGGATTTTTGTTAGACCATCAACCAATATTTTCTTCCTAAGTTGTTTCATATATCTGAAACTCAAATTCTTGAACCTTTAATGCCATATCCTACTACTTTCATCAGCATGTGTACGTAGTAAAGCATAATCTGGTTCAATAAATTTATAAAATGTATATAATCTAGATTGATGATTTACCTCACCGATAGAAACCTTGGAATTGGTTTGCATGTCATAGATGTCCACTGCATTTGGTGTGAATATGGATTTCTTTACGGTGGCATAAATTTTCATCTGATACACGAAGAGAATATTGACAAAAAGTTTGGGAATGTGCAACACATTCTTGAAGCTTTTGTTGGTGAGTTCAATCCTTCCTTTGTCGATGACCTTGATTGGAGAGTCATCCCCCATCAGAATAGGAGGAACTTTGCATGCATCAAATGAATAATAGATTACTTTTGTGGTATCCATGTGATTTTATGCTCCTAAATATACGATCCAATCATCAGGAGAGGATTTGATGGCAATCAAGGCATGGCTAGAATTGCCTTTCTTGAGATTCTAATCTTTTGGCTTCTTCTTCTTGGAACCCTCGGAGATGCGATCTCCAAGGTTATTTTCCTGAAGTATTTGAGTCATTATATATATTTGTTTCTGCATGCATGCAGATTCTGGATGGAATACTTTATGGTAGTATGTACATTTCTCCTTGTCTCTTCCCTTTCCACATTTGGATCCGGAGGCATCGCTGAAGGGTTTTGAGTACCCTTCCTTCTTCAGATTTGCATAAGCTTTCCTTTTGTATTTATATTTATATTTCTGATATTGATGGCTACCATCTTTCACAATAAGTTCATGCACCTTTTGGCCTTTGATTTTTCCCATGTTGATGAGTTTGGTTTGCTCTTATGTCAGGGATTCAATAAATTCCTCAAGAGAAGGCATCTTCGAGGTGGCCCCAGAGCGAATTTGATAAAATGGAATGTGGATATGAAAAAAAAAAAATAGGACCAAGTTTGGAGAGAATGGTGAGAACCATTTGTTTCTCCTCCTTATATTTATCATCTCCACAATCTTTGAGTTACGACAATAAATCCTTGAATTTTGTTAAGAAATCTTGGATATTTTCAAAGATTTTTGGATCCAATGTGAGAAATTCCACCTCGAGCATGTGTTCCCTTATATAACCCTATTTTCTAAAGCACCCTTCCAAGGTGGTGCAGGATTCATTGGGGATTTTACAGGAATGTATGTGAAAAAGGAGATCGGGAGAGATGAGACTGCAAATTGTTCTGAATGCTTCATCCATTCGATTTAGATACTTTGATCTTTCTATGGCTGATGTTGGTTCTATGTCTATATTCAAGGTTAACTCATAAAATCCTCTGGTTTGAAAATGTATTATTATTATCTCCTTCCATGCAAATTAATTGTAAGGTGTAAGAATGATTTCTTTTGGGAATTCCATTTTTCCGTTGTCTTCAATCTTTGGTACCTACACAAAATAATTTGGTGTAGCTTTGATTAGTAGTCTGATACCATGTAAATGTTTTGAACCTGCAGAAAATATATCTAGCTAGAAAATACCACACACATTTGTAGAGATAAATTGAGAAAGAAGAAGCAAGAGAGACAGAATGGAAGAATTCTCATTAACCATGATGAATAATGAATAATTTACACATGATATACTCTGTATACCTAAACCAATGTGCATTAAAGGTGAAGCCAAGGTTCCATAATGGTGGTATAGAGTGATCTGGACACACACTAGCAGTTATGGGAGTGAAATAAAGTTAAGTGAGGAGGATATCACAGAATCATGGGTAATGTTCCATTCTAGTGATGATACCAATGCTAGTGTGAATTAGTTGGTGATGATCCCAATGTTGCATGGTGACAAAACCAATGCAGCATATAGACTCCACTCAACGAGTCAAATTGAAGTGAAAACTGAAGAGAATATTCTCCCTAGAGAAATATTCTTCCTAAAATATAGGAGACTAGATAATCAACAATAATGAATAATAAACAAGGAAAAACCTTAGGAAAAATAAATCCTATATGTGTGTGAAGTAACTCCAACAAGACAAGGTGAAAGTATGAGTACGATTTTAATTTTCTTATATTTTAAATTAGTCATAAGGAAGTTATCATTGATATTGAAAAATTCATAGATTTTCTTATTCTTGTGATCTAACCTTTTTCCTCTTATCTTTTCATGAACAACAAATCCCCCATATTTTCTTATTTTGGATGATAGAAAATTATGGTCCCTTTGAATTCTAATGAGATTTTTCTCTTATTGTTGTTTGATTCTATATGAGTTTGATTAGTTTCTATGTTGTTATGTGAATTTTTTTGTGACTCATTTTGTTTCTACTAGACATTATTATGAATTTTCTATTTTTGAAACTAAATTTAATGATAATTCTTCATATCTATATCAATTATCTATTTCGAATTGCATGACTTTAAACATGAAATTCAAAATAAAATCATAAGAAATGGTTTATATTGTTTGATAATTAGTATAAGAGCTCATGTTATGATTTTAAAAGAAGATCATTATCTTCATGATTTTGAAATGGAATTCAAGATTAATTATCCTTTTCTATGACCCATTGGTTCTTATTTTCCTAACTTGGTTATGAAGTTTCATGTCTTCAAGTTTTGAATGATATTAAAATTGTTTACTTGGATCCTTTTATTTATTCATTGTGTTATCATTGAAAGATTGATCATATATATTGTCATTAAAAATATTCAAATTTTATGAGGATAATTTTTAGATGATGCTATATAGGTTATTTCAAAAACTTAATTCCCATGGCCTCATTGAAACTTTAGCATGAAACTACTAAACTACAAAGCTTAAAGTTATTATTTCAAGGATCATGAACGATTAGGTGGCGCACTTGTCAATTAAATGATTTAAAATGATTTAATGGCCATTATGAATAACCATCTCCTGAGACTTGAAGCAAATTCATGGAACATTATTCTTTCTACATGTGTGTTTTTTAATTTATGAATCATGTACATCATGTTGTTGAATCCATAACTTTTGTATTTGGTCTAGTATCTAGGTATACGGTCATTAGTGTGATTCATTTACAATGCATTTCCTTAGGTTTTTGTTGAAGTTACTCTTTTGCATTCGTGCGTTGATCTATGTTAATGCTTAAAGTCGACCCTTGGAAAAATTATTCATGTGTTCATGGCACCTGTCGTAATGATTGAGACTGCAGGGGCCGAGTTCCTAGAGGATGATGAAGAATTCTCAATAATGTTTCAAAAAATTGGGTGATTATGGTTTATAAAAACATTTCATGGCCATAATCTGGCTATTTCTCAAGCATTTGCACAATGTTTCAATGGGAAAATCGCTAAAGTGGGAAACATGGAGTTTCAAGTGAATAAAACCTTCATTGTTGAAACTACGCATTTGCCAATTGTTGGGGAGAACTGGTTGAAGAATTTCATGGTCGAGAATATACCTTGGAGTGAATTTTTTATTTTAAATAAGACTATGTATAACCCCAAAGGTATGTTTGTTTCTCAACTGAAAAGGAAATGGAGAATTCTGGATGCAATCATTAAAATGTACATTACCTGTGAGGACCGATACGACTTACTATTTTATTACAATTTCAGTATTCTATTAGTCTTTCTTGGTCAGCCATTAAACTTGCCTTATTATTTACTCAAAATCCTTTCCAAGATGGGAAAATTTTATCATAGGAGATTTGGAAATCATGATAGGAGTTTTTTCCATCATGGTTTTATTCAAATTCTTGTCGAATTCAATCTTTCATAGCTAGGAGATACCTGGGAGAATTTCCTTTAAAGGAATAAGTTTGTCGTTTTAGTCCTGGATAAGGGTAAGGAGGAAATTCCTCATATCATTGAAGGATATCTGGAATTTATCCATGAAAATGTATCAGATAACGAACTTATCTCACCATACCATCATGATTAAACAATAGAAACCCATGTTCATCCACATGACACAAATATAATTAGGGTTGTTTGTCACGACAAAGATTTCACAGAGCCAATGTTGGCTCTGGTTACCTGTAGCTCAACAAAAAGAGATAAAATTGGTCATTTGGGTATGAGTATTGATCCCTCATGTGTATCAGAAATTGATTGGCAGGACATAGCATCAACCAGAACCATACAACTGAAATGAAATATAATTTAAAAGTCCTGATAAAGAGAAATCAAATTAAAAAACAAACAGTTGTTGAGCATATTTCCGTCGGCTCAGAGAAATAGATTAAAAGACGTCATTGTTTCCACTACTCCTACAATTATCAACTTAGAAGAATCTCAAAGAAATAAGAATTGTCTTTCTAATGAGCTGAAGTTTGAGACTAATCCTAAATCCAACCCTAAATTCCATGGCCCTGTGCATGATGAAGCCAAGTCTGACAATGTGCCTCCAAAACATGTTTATTGACCTGATGGTAAACAAGACGGGTCGTCACTTAATGATGTAAAAGATAAAGGACAAGATGGTTTTCCATTTGAATCCTGGTTCTAGAAAGAGAAATACCATGATGTATTTCTTGTTTTAAAAACTAACATCGTTGAGCTTGAACTACAAAATCAATAGCTAAAGATACAAAACAAAACTATGGTAGAACAATATGAGTAACAAATTTATGAATTGAAGAAAAAGACTGTAAATGGTGAACGACGAATGATTATAACGACTTTAGGTGTTAATGTGTTTGTTACTTCAGATCTAAAGAATCTTGCTCTATCTAAAGATTAATGTCCAGTTTCTATAAAGAAGATTTTGTTTGAAGGTTGATTTCATTTTTGAGGTATGAATTAATTTTTTATTTGTTTTCATTGAATTTGTTTGCTTAATTAAGATTAACTACAGAATCGTAGATTCTATAGCCACTCTATTTAAATTATTTTTGTTATTAATTTGTTTTATTTGTGCTTTTCAGGTATTCATTAGAAAACTGGCAGTTGGATTATGTAAGGATCATAAAAATTACCAATTCAATTTAATCGTTGTAGTTAGTTTATTTCTAGCTTGTTGGTTGATTCATCTGAGATGATTGACATTTTTTTTTGTAAAGTTTGTTAAAAAAAACTGTTATGATATTTCTAGAACATATAGTCGATACATTAGATATGGAACTTACCTCCTGATTTTGAGGAGACATTTCATGTCTTTATTTTGGATCTCATAACTCTTTATTAAAAAAATTATTATGAAGATATAGAGAAAGAGATTCAAATTTTTGAAAGAAAGAAAACTCTTGACACTATTGTTCAGTCCATTCTTTAATATAATTAATCATTTTGGTTTAATGTTTTCAATTACTAAATATATTTGTGGCTTAGATGAGCCCTTGTTTCACTTTAGATAAGGATTAAGTTAGTTTCAATATTATATTAATATTTAGTTTATATTGTGGTTTAGATGAGCCCTTGTTTCACTTTAGATCAAGGATTAAGTTAGTTTCAATATTATATTAATATTTAGTTTATATTAGTAGCTTTAGATAGGATAGTTATATTAGATTCATATTTAGTTTAGGATATTTTAGATAAAGGTATTTGGACCCATTGAAATCAACTAGGTTTAATTGGGACCTCAGCGAGTGATACCTTCAATGTTGATTATGGTCAATTTTGGCCATCAACACGTTTATACATTATTTCCAATCATCATATTTATAGGTACAATTGACAAAGGATAGAGGATATTTCCAATCATCAAGTGTAAAAATCAATTCCCCCCACTAATAGTCTCCCGAGATACATGTCATGGCCTTATAAGAGAAACCCCCCAAAAGTAAAAAACCAATCTGTGAGCAACTCAACTTCTAAAAGTGAATTTATTTTATGCTAGGTGTCATAGAAGATGGCTCTCCTGCACAGTTTCACCCCTTAGGAGAGACCAATGATCCATCATGGCTACTGACATTTGAGGATCTTCTTTTTTTATCGCAAAGGAGGGAAAGGTCCATGTATATTCACACTGACTTAGACATAAGAACATCAGGACATCCTATAGCCCATCCTGATACAATCACACTACCTAACCAATACCTGGTCAAGAAAGAAGGAAGAGGACCTAGAGGGATGGTAGATAACACTCTGTATCATTAGGTGACAATGGTTGAGAGGAAATGACTAATAATTATTCTATCTAGCCAATGAACTAAACTATTCAAAGGAATAATGTGTCCAATGCAGTAGTCTCACTTAATTGATCCACTTAGAAGAATCTAGAAAAAATATTAATCGGGAAAAAGAATATCTTTTCATAATAGTCCAACATGATCAAATCTAGTGGTAAAAATAATTTTACTTAGTAGAAATCATTCAGAAAACCATAGGTTTTATCAATAACTAAAAATATGTATCAAAATCAAGAAGTAGTATCGGATCAAAGAAGTGGTTTTCTCACCATTAAGGAATCTATAAAACATGGATAAGGAACTCATTTTTAAGGTCGACACTTTCAGGAATTAAATAGGTTTGTATACTCAAAGTTGTTTGATCAAAATACCTAAAGAACATACATATGGTGAAGCCTAAAGATATTAATTCCTTGTTTTATGTTTTAGTCTATAAACCCAACTTCTTCTTCTTTCATCGTATGTGTCTTCTTGTAAAGGCACCTCTTCCATTTTTTCTACTTGTATCAGATTTTATGAAAAAGATATCAAGTAGTAGATTAAGCACCATAGTCAGTGTGACTGTATGATGTTTTTTCATGGAATATAAGTGGTTTCATCTTGATATGACTAGTTCTTGTCATTTGTTTAGGCATTTGAATGATGTGCAAAAGGTACATCCATATGCTTAAATGTGTGAATATTCATAGCTATTTGAATTATATTCTTTCGTATATCTTTATACATTTGTTATAGTTGTTGAATTCTTAATTTCTTAGCACGTTTTTTCTCATTTAATAAACTACAAGATTCATTCTTAGCAATCACTTGTATGTTTAATTGTCTTTATTCAAATTCACTCACTCACTCCCCTAAAATTTTATATGTATAAAAAACTCATCGACATATTCCTCTTGATGTTGAGAGTTTAAATCATTTTCATTGTCATTGTTTCAAGGTAGAGAGGTTAAGAGAGAAACACATTTGAGTTAAATTTTTCCACAACAATTTGTGGTTGCAAATCTAGCTTTAAAGATCATTCTAAGTTTTATCTCCTACAGTGCCTCGACATCATTCTGATAACAAATTGGAACATCTTGAGGAAAAAAACATCCTTTATTTCATTGTTAGGTATAATATGCAAAACACTGAGTATGTCCCATAGCTTCAACTCAAAGTATTGATTGGCATACTGCGATACTAGAATATTCAAAGAAAAATACCTTATATTGTGTGTCCCATCGAGAACATGGAATTCCCACTTCATTTTCATATAGTTTCGTGTGTGAAGAAACGTTTAAGAAAAAATGGTCAATAGAGGCCTTAAAACCATCAAAAGAATAGAGAAGAGAGATGCTTGTTCAATGTAGAGGAATAAAGGCCTAGTAGATTTTGTGTAGACAAAGCTCTCTTTATAAGACAAAGACACAGAAAACAATTTGAATAGTACAGAGGATCGATGTTGGTGAAGCTAGTGGGATATAATTTTTTTACTTATGGATCAGATGGTAGCAGAGTAGTTGTATCCTTGAGCATGCAACAAATGCTAGAAATTTGAAGAGAACATTACAAACCTTAACATGTGTAAAGGAAGCAAGGAAAAAAATGGAAGACTTAGGAGCTGACAATGTTCACGCTTGAGAAGAGAATGAATACTTGAAGGAGTAGGTTGTAACATCCTCACTATAATCCTTGGTTTAATTATGCTTAATGTATATATAATGTGTGGCTACAACTAAAGTGATGTATATGTGAATTGTATTTCAACGTTTTAATAATACAATGTGTGATATCAATGGGACATGGACAAGAGATGGGGGATAAACTAATACACAAGAGAGGGGAGGTTATAATATAATTACTAAGAGGGCTCCAAGGGGAAATTAACCATGTATATTAATCCAACCCATTTTATTAAGTTTGATATTTGTATATGAACCTTCATTGAATACATGTAATAGGGTTGGTGTGAGTGGTCACATCCCAAAGTTATTGTGCACATGGGGGTTGAGTACAATCATATTGGTGAAGTGTTTGATGCAAGTAAGAAATACAAAGATGAGTCAATTCGTATGGGTTGGGTCAATAGTTTTACACAATGAGTTTTTGTAGATGAATAGGAAGGAGAGAGCAATAAAGGGATATTAGAGATGGTGCAACCATGGAGGGATAATTATAGATCATGTTGGATCATATGTAGATATTTTTGGAGTTTAATATTGAAGAACTAGGTTTTTAGGCCTGAAGAGTGAACTTTTGAGTTAGTTGCACTAAAACAACAAGTGTTATTATTTGCTGGTATTTTTTCCTAGCAACAAGCTCCCTTGAGTTCCAAACTAAGAGATTCCTAGAGAACCATGCTAGAGAGACTCTGATAAATGAATGGGACACCCGAGGGACTAAGATAATTTAAGGGGTACATTCCTTGGGTTGGACAGGTTAAGAGGAAGAGAGATGGTGGAAAATCAGGATAGTTGTAGGAAGATGACAGTTGATTGAAATTTTTATGAGCTATGAGTGGAATGTGAGAGACCACTCTCTTTTACAGATTGCTAGCCTCAACTTGGGGGTGATTGTATGTTGATATTTGGAATCGTTAATCTATGGTTGGATGGAACATATGTCCCAAGAAACTCGTTTCACATCTGTTATAAAAGATACATGTTTAATTTGGTTGTTGGGTTATTTTATGAGTTTCATTGCTATGCATGAACTATGTATTTAAGAATCATTTATATGTTGTTGTAATGAGTTGTTTAATTTCATTTCATGTCTATTGTATAATGTTGTAGATGAATCTATTTTTATGGTTGTAGATAGTAGCTAAATATGGCCATAATTCATCGTTGAAAGCTACAAGAATTTAATTAGTTAGAAAAAAATTTGTTTTTGTGAGTTTTATGCATCATAATGTTCCTCAGTTGGGTTGGGGACATTACATTATGGCATCATATACTTTTATTTAAACATCACGATTGTATGGGATCGAACAATGAAAACTTGAAAAATTCAATGTTGTATTTTTTATCTGTGACGAATTTGGAGGAAATAGTGAAAAATCAAAGAGAAATATCAAAATCTGTGAGCAAGGTTTGATTTTAATTACTAATATTTATTTAAAAGGTTTAATGGATCCAATATGAAAATTTGCAACTCCAAATTCAACTTGGAATGGTTTAATTTAGTTTTTTAATGACATTTGTAGAGTTGCAGGAAGTTTGACGAATCAATGACTGAGATCATGTTTGATCTCGAGATCAACTACCAATATTCCCTTTGATCAATTTAAAATTTGTAATGTTTTTATCATTTTGAAGGTTGATCAAATCAATGAACAAGATTCATTTTTGACTGATAGGTGAAGTTAGAGAATCCACAACTGAGATTTATTTTTGGTCATTGGGAAGTTGGGGCTGATTAACGACCATGATTCATTTCATTTTTTTTTCTAAATGGGTCAGATAGACGGTCAAAGTTCTTCAATACAGTTGGGATAAGTTCAACGATACAAAATTTCATGTTGTCTTGATTGGGATATCGTTGGTCCAGATCAATCAAAGAAATTGTATGAAGAAGTTACAACCAAAACAATAAGGGTAAAATTTTGGCACCAGATTTCTTCTAGAAGGAATAACTCCATGCTCAAATGTTCATTTGGGGCACAAGAGTAGTTGATGGAAATATTATGTTCCATATAAAACAACCATGGATTCAAATTTTGGATCTGGGTATTCAAAAAGGCATTAGGAATGAAAAAATTCACCTCTAACATACAAGGATAAATTGGGTAAAACAACCTAAACTTCTTCGAACCATAACTTTCAGCTCAGAGCTCGTATTTGAGAAAACAAGTAGTTGTTGGAAAGGTATTGAGGATTAGAAGACATATCTTAACCTAAATTTTGATTTAAGTGAAAAATGTTTCTAGAAATTAATAAATATATTTTTGCAACAGTAAATGAGTAGAAACTACAGCATGTGGATGTTGTAACTTTTTTCTTAGAACTCAGATTGAGGCATGAGTACAATCGTTGAATTTTTTTTTACTGAGAGGAATTCATATAAGGAATTATAATTTTAATTTGTGTAATGTTTACTTCAAAAATTGATTAATAAATCATCTATATTCTAATGGATGAAATGTTTTATGCTATGCATGCTTATAACAAAAATTATTACATGCATATTTCTTGTAGAATTAGATGTATAGGAAATCAACTTTGGTTCTTATATGAATACTGGAGTTAAGGAATATTCTCAGGGATATTAGAGCTATATGGAAGAGATCAGAGGTCTACATGTTAGCACGGAGAATGTTGAGACAGAGTCAAATGGTAGAAGAGGTAGCAAGGAGCCTGTAACTACGAGAAGCCCGCATAGAGAAGTGCATAGATATAGAGATAATAATGAAAGGATTATGAAGGATCAAGAAGAGATAATTCATATATTAAACATGTTTCATAAACAATTCAACAAGGACTTTGGAACTAAGAAATCAGCTAGTGCTAGACAAGTGTCAGTATATATATCCCATAAAAAAGGAATGATCATGGAAATCATAGGAATTCTAGAAGCATGAGTAGATGCCATCATTCCACAAAGAAATCCACTATAAGAACTCATGCAATTTCAGGGCCAGGGAGCATCCCAAGTGTGTCTCTTATTCAAAGGAAAAGAAAAAGGTCTAGGGAAGAAATCTTGGAAGGTGAGCTCAAGAAGATCAAGCCACCAATTTTCAATGGTGATCATAGGAAAGGAGAATATTTTGAGGCCTTGTCATTGGAAATGAAAAAATATTTCCAGTGGCATGATTACCCCTCTCGGGTAGAAGCTAGAATTTCCACCTACAACTTGCAAGAAAAGACAAACATGTTGTGGGATTAGCTTAAGCAAGAAAAGATACTTGATGACAAGAGGATATAATGAAGGCAGTTCAAAGGATATTTCCAAGAGAAATATTTTTCCAAGCATTATTATGGAAGAAACATGAAAGATTTATTTGAGCTCAAGTTGGGAACTATGACAAGGGATGGGTATGAGAAGAGGTTATTTGAATTTTTAAAGTTTGTTGACTTCATCAAGGATGAGAAGGTAAAAATACAAAGGTTTCTAAGTGGGTTACCCTCCTTCTATAGTGACAAGATTCAATATGATAACCCCAAGACTTTGGAAGAAACCATAAGGAGAGAAAGGCATATTTATTAGCAGAGCAAGCGAAGGCCAATGTTCCAAAAGGATTGGAGTGACATAATGAAAGGGAAAAAGGATCAAAGGAAGAAATATTTTAAGACACCCTTTTTTCAGGAATAACTCCCAATAAAATCAACAACATCAATCATCCCAAAATGAGCATAATATTGTTGATTCATTTGGGAAAAGGTCAAGGCAAAAACTTGTAGAATGTTGGAGGTGTGAGGGAAATCACCTATATAGGGACATCCCTCACAAAGGAGAAAGAATGAGGATTGTACACAACATTTAGGAGGCTAAAACAATGGAAGACATGGGAGGAATCATTCCAAGGATTTATGAAGGCTTGGAAAACAATCAAGTTGAATATAAATCTCCCATGATGGAAATGGAAGGTAAGATTGATAGCTAGCCCATAAAAATTTTAATTGATTCTGGATCTAGCCATAGTTACATAAATGCTAACATTGTTGAAATATTTCACTTGCAAAGGATTAAGAAGAATAAATATCGGTTAGTTCAGTTAGCCACAAGTGTTAAGAGTAAAATCAATGAGTTGTTTAAATATTGTCTAATAGACATGAATGGACTCAATACAGAGGTAGATATAAACATCATACCATTGGGTTCATATGATTGTCTTATTGGCATGGATTGGTTCGGAAAGCACAATGCTTTAATATACTATTACAATAATACCATCACATGTATTGATATATAAGGGAAGCAAGGAAAAATTCAATGCATTCCAAGAGCTGTAGTTGTTAGAGAAATTTCAACTAAGCAGTTGAAAAATAGTTTCAAGAAGGAATGTTTGATTTTTGCAGCCCATGTGGAAGAGGAAACCAAATTTGAATTGGAAAGCATTGAATACCATATGGTATTGAGGGATTTTGAATATGTTCTTAGAAAAATCCAAAGATTTCCACCAAAGAGAGACATTGATTTCTCTATTGATTTGGTGCAAGGAGTTGCCCCAATGTCCAAGACAAATTAAAGAATGTGAATACCAAAGTTAAAGGAGTTGCATATGTAACTTGAATAATTGTTAAAGAAGGGGTACATACGCCCAAGTGTGTAACCTTTGGGATCCTCAATTATTTTTGTGAAGGAGAAAGATAGAACCTTAAGGTTGTGTATTGATTTCAGATAGCTAAATAAGCTCACCATAAAGAAAAAACATCATTTTCCAAGAATTGATGTTTTGTTTGATCAACTGAAAGGTGCAAGATTTTTTTCAAAGATTGACTTGAGATCAGGTTTTGATCAAGTAAGGATAAAATAACAAGACATCAACAAGATAACATTTGAGACAAAAGACAAGCATTATGAATTCATGGTATTACCCTTTGGACTATCAAATGCCCCAACAATTTTTATGTGTCTAATGAATGGATTGTTCACGGAGTACCTGGACAAGTTTGTAATTGTGTTCTTGGATGATATATTCATGTAATCTAATTCATAAGAGGAACATGAGAAACATTTAAGAATGGTGTTGCAAGTTGTAAGAGAGCATAAATTTCATTTTAAACTAAGTAAATACATATTTTATCAAAATAAGATTCACTACTTGGGCATATCATTCATGGGTTTTTCCCATTGTACTAAACATTCATAAAAGGATTTTCAAATATTGCAAGTCCAATCACTTATTTGCAAAAGAAGGGAGTGAAGTTCGAATGGACTTTCAAGTGTAAAGAGAGTTTTTAGTGGCTTAAAGGCACCTTTAAAAATGTTCCAATATTGAAGAATGCAGATCTGAATGAATATTTTTATGTGTCCACTAATGCATGAAAGCAATGGCTTGGTGGATTCCTTATTCAAAAGGATCATGTGGTATGGTATGATTCTAGAAAATTAAAGGGGCATAAGAGGAAGTATACTACCCATGACTTGGAATTAGCATCAATTGTACATGCATTAAAAATGTGGATATATTACCTCATGGGTAAGAAATTTGAGCTAAGGATAGACCTCTATGGTTTGAAACATTTGTTTGGACAACCAACACTAAATTCATGACAAACTACATGGCTTGAATTTCTTAGTGAATATGACTTTCAAATTAAGAATATAAAGGGAAAGGAAAATCAAGTGCTTGATGCACTCAACAAGACATCTCATGAAGTGGATATTGCAACCATGATCACGTACGGGACAGATCTGGAAGACAAAATTATTGCAATAGAAAATTTAATTCAGGGTTATATAAAACTAATAGAAACATTACAACAATGTAATTTTCAGTAGAAATTTAATTATTATGAGCCAAAAGAAGATGAAATTATGTTGTATGAAGGAAAATTATATGTGTTGAAATCGAGTGAGCTGAAAAATGTAGTTTTGAAGGAAATGCATAATGTGCCATATGTTAGGCACTCGAGATATCAAAAGACAATTACAGTTGTAAGAAGCCAATATTTTTGGCCAAGAATGAAAAAGGAAATTGTAATTTCCCCTCTATTACAACTGGGAAAGAGAAACATAACAGGTAATGTTTTTTTCTCATTAGGAATTTAATGTCAACAATATAAATCATAACAACACAAATCAATCAAATCATAATTAAAGGAATTACAAGAATCTCCTCTTCATAATTAAATAATGTTGTAACATTGCACTCTTGTGCACACTAAGCGAACTTATTCTTTGAGGAGACTTGCGTGCAAGTGATTCGGGTCATTATACTATTGGTTTTTTTTATTATGATTATGAAATATTATGGATTTTATTATATGTTATTTTTTTTATTTACATGGACAAGTGTTATTAACTGGGTTCTCCTGAGTGTGCAGGAATCTGGACATTGAGGATGTCGAGGCATCGATGAAACCCCATGGACTCTGGATCGAGTTAGGAACTGGATTGTTAGGGTTTGAATGTTGTTGATGTGACATATGTACATATGATTAGATATTATGATGTTGATTATTATTGCTGACATGATTTGTTGATGGATGGACGCTGACAATAGCTTGCCGAACAGACTCACATTTGGAGTAAAGGGGTCACGCACAACAACCAAAGACATTGAGGGAGAGGTGTGGTAGCAACCTTGCCACAACCTACTAGCACTCCCACCATGGCTCAAAATGTAGGTTAGGGATTACCTAGATCGAGAAGACCCATGATTCCATGTGGGTATACTGTGACATTCACTCACGATGATTCTAAGGGGCATGCAATAAAGCAGGGTCCTTATTCCTTAGAGGCCCTTAGTCTCCCACAAGATCACTTGATAGAGTATTGACTCCAGGGGGTTGATGTCTACCAAATTTAGTCAAGAGGTGAGTGGCACCCTTGGAGCACGTAGTGCATCTTGAAGGGCACATCATGCAAATAAAACAGAAAGAGGCAAGTGGAACCCTTGGAGCACATAGTGCGTCCTAAACGACACGTCACGATTTTAACTAGTAAGTTAATAAACCTAGTGTCTAGAAAACTATGCCTCCTTAGGACCTGGTCGAACTTAGAATGAATGATGTGATAAGTAAAGTTTAATAACTATTTTTTCCCTTAAGAACTATTACCAAGCCTAGTGAATTGAAAACCTAAGTCTGAGTAGAGCCTTACAAAAAAAAAAAAAAAAAAAAAAAAAA
>CBVK0101730693.1:0-15930 GCA_900067695.1 Picea abies | reverse complement strand
CCGAGATCTACACTCTTTCCCTACACGACGCTCTTCCGATCTCACCTTGAGGTTATCAAATGAGACCTATGGATATGTAAGAAAACTTCAGTCCCCTTAAAGTGAGTGTTTTTCCACTAACCACATAACGTAGTTGTCTTGCCTAGTGTGGGTTGAAAATCTAGGGCTTCCCATGTAAATTTGGTCATTCCAAGAACATATTTAATTTCTATTGGTGACTTTATATGTTAAGGGCCTAAAAGGTTCTTTAACCCTCAGCATCAACACAGTACTTGCCTCAAAGTGAACTTGTCCAAAGACTTCAAAGAGTTTGTCATCATTCATCATTAGGGTAGGTGACAAATTGTTAGGTATATCAACCCTGCCTAACCCCCGCTTCTAGTGTTAAAGCCCAAATCACTGTATCTATGACTGCTTGCTAATGGCCTAGGCCGACCTTCTAGTGGCCCCACCCTCTTAGCTCCCACAATCTTACTCTCGTGCTCAAGCTAATAATAACATTGATGGAGGTTGGACCCAAGTTGTGTGCCAAAATAAAAACAACTCACCTCAGAAGGCCCTCACCCAGAAGACCCTAGTGAAGTCAACATCAATAGGCCTCCAGCTCCTCTAATTAAAAGCTCTATGATTCAATAGCTCTAATAGCCTAGTTAGCAAGGAAGGGGGAATCGTTGGGCTTGTTGTCCTCCCTAATTAAATTCTTAATTAGAGGACTCGGTTGTTGTCCATCTCAAGTGGTTGCAACCTATTACTTTGGATGATTGGCTATTCCCATGCAAACTGACTAAAGTTTTGAACCTTCGCAATGCTCTCGTTGGCGGACAAGGAAGAGATGCACAACATGGCAAGCTCCCAATGAAATTTTCCTAATGGAATGTCTAAGGTTTGTGTGACCCTAACAAAAAATATACAGTCCATTAGATCATGACTTCAACTAGTGAAGTGGATATCATGTGTTTGTAGGAAGTCAAAATCACTCAATTTTTCTTGTTTATGACCCTATTTATTATTTCGTTTGGTGCTAAATTATTTTATTCTAATCATCCTAATGGGAAAAGTGATGCTTCTACACTCATTTCCCCTTTGCTTACTTGAGCAATTATTGGTTAGGTAGTTGACCCTACTCGAAGGTTGGTACAGATGTCGTTAAATCTTGCAATCGGCTCATGGGCCTTGCCAGCATTTATGCCTCTAATGATACTACTGAAAGAGAGCATTTGGCAATGGATGGTTGATGATCTGTCAAGGACCCCATGGCTAGTCTATTATGATTTTAATATGGTAGAAACCAATAAGATACAATAGCTTTGGCAATGAGGCTACCACTAGGAGACAAAGAACCTTGGGTAGCCTCCACAACCCAATTAGCACTTTATGACCCCAAAATATTCTTGTGCCATAACTCTACAAAGTTGTGGTTCACCTAGAACAACTTCTATAAAGTCTAGGAAAGGATCCTACAAAGGCTAAACAGAGCCATGCTTTCAGAGAAAAACCAATCCTATTTATAATCCTCTAGTGAAAGGTCAATGGACGTTGATGGCACAACCACACTTTCAAACCAGAAGCCTATTTGGTTTCCTATTTCATGGGGAGCCATAAAGATGTATATGCACAGGACACATTTCATCTTGAATGGCTTGCACTTGCAATGCCCTAATTGTATTGCATGTGTCAAAATGATATGGAATTTGTTGCCCAAGCCTAGAGGTGAGGAAGGATGGATTGTTTGGTGGAATATGATATTGCAAGAGCAATAACCTTCCTTTGTGACTATGATTGATTACTGATGTTAGATTCAACCAAAAGCGGATTGTCCAATAACAGTTTGAAACTATCTCGGGCCCTTCATCTCAGCCCTTTTGATGCAGAAAAGTAAGTGTGGTTGCCAAGCTTTGCCACCTTTTAACAATCAATGAGATGTGTCATGCTAAGGGATCTCCCCTTCATGCCGAACCACACTAGCTTAAGATGGGGAATAGGCCTGCTAAGGTTTTCTTTAAGTCCCTAGCAATCAAAGAAGCGAGAGAGAAGATGTTTGTGCTCCAGACTAAGTAAAGGAGAGTGAATGAACAAGAGCTAATTATATAAGAGTTTGTTAATCATTGCAAGTTGATGTTTCAGTCTCAAGGGCTTACTATTGAACATTAGGCAGCCATGCAACATTGCCTGAACATGATCCCTAACAAGGACACGGAAGAACAAAAGTGTGCATATGATTAGGGCCATTCCTTAATGAGTTGATTATTGTTCTATGCGAGATGGTTGATGAAAAAACCCTAGGATGGACAACTTCCTATGTGAGATCCATAAGGCCACATGGGATTTTGTTGGGCCAAACCTACTACAGGTCTATAAAGAAGCAATAAGAAAGCAAATGCTTGGGGCTAGTATTAATCAAGGTATCATCAAGTTCATCACCGCGACAAGGGACCTTAAGCTAATCACAAGTTGGAGACCAATAACTCTACTTAATACTCAATATAAAATTCTAGCTAAGGTCTTGGCTCTATGCATAGAGCATATCTTACCCAGAATAATTAGGTCGAGGCAAACCGACTTCATTCGAGGTAAGTATATCCTAAGACAATGTCTTTGTTTTGTAGGAAGGTATGGAATGGGCTTGTGTCTCAAGGCTTGATGCTTTTTTCATTAAGAGATTTTGAGAAGGCTTGTGACTGGGTTGACTGAACATCAACACTTGTGATGATGAAGGCATCGATATTTGGCCCTCCTTTATTAGAGCGGTGGAGACTTTGATTTTTGAAGCCTCTACTTGTTTATCTTTTAACAAAAGAAAATCTAACGAAGTTGGCTCGTTTCTCTCTATCAAATAAGGTTGTGTGCTCGTGCCAACTTTCTATGTAATGGTTGAAAAGGATGTAAGTTACTTGTTGTACAATAAAGTTGATAGGGGTTTCTCAAGGGTATCCCAGTTCCCAAACCTAATCCAAGCCAATCAGTGTATGGCCATTATGCTAACAACTCCTTCCTTACACTTTTGGAGGAACAAACCCCCTAGGATAATGCAATGGACTACTTGGATACCTTTTGCTTTGTTAAATTTGGCAGCATCGACAGTCATTCTCCAATGAGAGGCCATATGGACCACCCTGAGACTAGCCAAGGAGATTTGGAGAATCAACCAGTCTTGTGAGGTATTGACAAAAGCCAAGGGGAACGTACAACCTCTGTGAGTCAAACCAAAAGTCAGGACGAACGAGATGCTATGTGACTCTAATGCAAAAGTCGAGGGGAACGTACAACCTCTGTGAGCATAGACAGTCTAGTGCAAAAGTCAGGGGGGGCGTACAACCTCTGTGAGCATAGACAGACTAGTGCAAAAGTCAGGGGGAACGTACAACCTCTGTGAGCCTAGTCAAACCTTGTGAGCCATGAACAAAAGTCAAGGCATCTAGCAAAAGTTAGGCTGAATATAAAATTTCTATGAGCTAGAAACAAACGATATTCCTAATATTGCAAATGATATAAATGTATTGATCTAGTGCGTTGGCATGTGTAACATTATCCTCCATGAAGAGAATTTTGAATTGCCTTGTAAAGAGTAAAGTTGTAGAAGTCAAAGTTGCATGTCTAAGTCAAAGACTTTGTTGTCAAGTTGTCGCATGTTGCACGCGTGCATGTTGCATGTTGCATGCATGACATGCACTACATGCATGTTCAGTTGCATGTTGCATGCATGACATGCACTGCATGCATGTCATGTGCATGCTAAGTTAGTACGCATGCATGCCAAGTCAAGGGTGAGTTGTAACTGAAGTCTCAAGTCTAGTTCTAAGTTCGAACTAAAATATGAAGCTGAGTTATGATTAAAGCATGCAAACAAGTTACTATTCCGAGCCATTCACTTCTACTCTTCAGCCTATATAAGCAGAGGTCGACCCCTCTCTTCAATACAGTTTGATAAGCAGGTTAAGGGTGAAGTAATAGAGGCGCATATCAGTGATAAAGAGGCAGCATACCAAAGAAGCATAGCAGTGTTGTATATCAGCAATAGAGGCTGCATATCAGAGGTGTATATCAGCAGCATATCGGTGTTGTATATCAGCAATAGAGGCTACATATCAGAGGTGTATATCAGCAGCATATCAGTGTTGTATATCAGCAATAGAGGTTGCATATCAGAGGTGTATATCAGCAGCATATCAGTGATGTATATCAGCAATATAAGTTGCATATCAGAGGTGTATATTAGCAGCATATCAGTGTTGTATGTCAGCAATAGAGGTTGCATATCAGAGGTGTATTTCAACAAGGTCTCTTAGGTCTCTGTCAGGTCAGAATCATCTTGGCAAGCTCTTTAAGAGCAGAACATTCATGGTGGATATTTGTAAGTGATCTTACATTATTAATGCAATAAAAGAATATCGTTTGTTGGGGTTTTTCTCCCTGTACAGGGTTTCCCCAGGGTATATGTGTTGTTGATGTGCATGCTTACGTATCTACATGGTTATTGTTATTCGGTTATGATTTGGTATTATTGAAGTGTATTAAGCTAGAATCAAAGTGTTGAAGAAAATAAAAGAATTAGTCCGCATAAGAAATCAAGCTCATAATTTAACATGGTATCAGAACTTAGGGTGTGTTAAACGTGTTGAAGTACAGCAGCAGGGACACACAGATCCAAGCTAGCTTGATTAAGTTTCCAGTGTGAGGTCCATGGCATCCTCCATTTCAGTCAGGGTCGTGGATAGGCTCGAAGGAGCTGCCAACTTCAATGTGTGGAAGATCTAGATAACAAATATTTTGCAGGAGCATGATCTTGAGTAGTATGTGACCACAGTAGTGGAGGAACCCACGAATAATGCAGGAAGAGCGGCCTTTAGGAAGAGTCAAGCAAAGGCCAAGCGAATCATCTTTGACTCAGTCAAAGACAGTATAATGCCTGCAATGACTTCGTTAATGACTGCCAAGGACTGTATTGATAGCTTGGTGAATCTGTATGAGAAACAGGCTCCAAATCAGAAGAGGACACTTAAGCACAAGCTTAAGTATTTGAAGATGGAGAAAGGTGAATCAGTAGCATCGTTATGTTCCAGGATAGCCTAGATCAGAGATCAGCTTTTGGTCACAGGGGTCACAGTGGACGATGATGATTTAGTGCAGGCCATATTTGATGGTCTTCCTTCTTCATGGGATCCAGTGTAAGTGGGAGAGAGATTCAACCCACGTTTGAGAGGTTATGGCATGATTGCCTCCAGGAGGAGAGTCGCACTGCTACTAGGAGCGAGCCAACCAAAGAAGAGCATTCAGCGTTAGCATCAAGATTCAAGGAAAAGAAGAAAGGCACTTTCCAGAAAGGCTCTCAGAGGAAGCCAAACACCAAAGGTACATTCAAAGGCAAGAGTATTGATACATCTAAGATTAAATGTTTTAGTTGTAATAAGTTGGGTCATTTTGCTAAACACTGTTGGTTTAGAAAGAAATATCCAAGGAAAGGGAAACATCATGCCTCAACTATTGAGGATGATGAATCCAAAAGAAAAAAGAAAAGTCTTTCTAATGAGAAAGAAAATAGAAAAGAATATTACTTGGTTTCTGCCTTATCCAGTTCAGTTTTCACAGGCCAAAAACTTGGTTAGTAGACAGTGGTGCATCAAAGCACGTGACAGGGTACAAGGAGATCCTCTCAGATTTCAAGACAAAATCTTTTGCAAAGCAGGTTAAGCTTGGGGATGACAAATGTTGCAAGATAGAGGGAGTAGGCTCTATCTCCTTTAGATTGGAATCTAGGGCTAGACTTCATGTTGATGAAGTATTATATGTTCCAGGGCTCAAGAAGAATCTACTATCAGTGGCAACCCTTGAGGACAAGGGATATTTGGTGATCTTCAAGGACAGGAAGGCACTACTATGGACTAAAGGTAGCCACTTAAGTACAGCAAAACCCATTGGAACTCGAAGTGGAGGATTGTACATCGTGTCAGGACAGTCAGTTCAGGCATTGGCTCATGATGCGATTAGCTCCAGCGAGTTGTGGCACAGAAGATTTGGACATCTTCATTACAAAGCTCTTCTAGATCTACAGAACATGGTATGTGGCATGCCCTCTATTTCTCTTAGTAAAATGAAATTTGTAAGGGATGCATGCTAGGTAAAAATATAAAGAAAGCATTTCCTAGTAGTGACAACAGAGCTCAGAGCATCTTAGACCTGGTTCATTCTGATGTATGTGGTCCCATGTCATTTCCCTCACTTGGTGGTTGTTTGTATTATGTCATTTTTATTGATGATTACTCAAAAAAATGTTGGATATATTTCCTTAAAGCTAAAAGTGACACATTTGATAAATTCAAAGAGTATAAAGCTTTTATTGAAAAGCAGACAGGGAGACACATCAGAATCCTTAGAACAAACAATGGAGGAGAGTTTGAATCTCTCCAGTTTGAGGATTTCTACAAGTCCGCAGGAATCAAGAGACAGTTGACCGTGCCATATAACCCTCAGCAAAATGGAGTTGCTGAGAGGAAAAACAAGACAATTTGTGAGGCAGCGAAAGCAATGACGTTTGACCAAGATCTACCAAATTATTTATGGGCAAAAGCTACCTCCACTGCCATGTATATTCAGAACAGGTGTCCACATGCTATCTTGAAGGACAAAACTCCTGAAGAGGTCTTCTCAGGGATCAAACCTGAAGTAGGCCATCTAAGGATATTTGGGTGTCCTGTGTATATTCATGTCCCTAAGGAAAAGAGGACAAAGATGGAACCCTCAAGCAAGAAAGGGGTTTTTGTGGGGTACAGTGAGAACTCCAAGGCTTACGGGATTTATGTACCAGGTCAGAGGCAAATAGAGGTAAGCAGAGATGTGACTTTCCATGAGGAAGCTGCATTCAAGAAATCCAGAGAGCTTCAGCAGGAATCAAAAGCAATTCATCCAGCTTCACCCTCTTCTAAAAATGAAGAGTTAGATGATCAGAGGGAGGAACCTCGTGAAGGGCCAAGTAATGAGCCCCTAGAACCTGCTGAAGAGTTAGAAAGAACTCTTGAAGAACCTCCCCCCAAAAGGAAGCCAGGGTGGCTTAAAGAAACAATGTAAGAAGCAGAAAGGATAGTTGCTCCCAAAGGAACTTTCAGGGAAAGTAAGAGGCCTCATAGGTTTGGAGGCTATGTTGCACTGATGAACAACATTAGTGATGCCGAACCTTCTTCATTTGAAGAAGCAGATAAATTACAAGTATGGAAGGATGCCATGCTTGAGGAATACAAGTCTATTATAAAGAACAATGTTTGGGACATTGTGTCGAGGCCAAAAGACAAATCAGTGGTTTCTTCCAAATGGATCTATAAGATCAAACATGCAGTTGATGCAAGTGTGGAAAAGTTCAAAGCAAGATTTGTAGTCAGAGGCTTCACTCAAAAAGAAGGAATCGAGGACAAAGAGACTTTTGCCCCTGTCGCCAGGTATACCTCCATTCAAACTATTATTGCTTTAACTTCCATTCTTGGTTGGAAGCTACATCAAATGGATGTAAAAACAACATTCTTGAATGGAAAGATTGAACAGGAGGTCTTTGTGGAACAACCAGATGGATTTGTACTGCATAACAAAGGCACTCATGTATGCAAGCTAAGGAAGGCCTTGTATGGTCTTAAGCAGACTCCCAGAGTTTGGTATGACAGGATTGATGGCTTTCTTAAAAGCCTGGGCTTTCAGAAAAGTGATGCTGATGCAAATTTGTACTTCAAGGTAAGAGGTAACCAACCTGTTATACTAATCCTGTATGTTGATGATCTCTTTCTAACAGGAGATGAAGGGCTAATAGCCTGGTGTAAGAGGGAGCTAACCTTAGAATTCGAGATGAAAGACTTAGGCTTGATGCATTACTTCCTAGGATTGGAAGTGAGGCAAAGACAGGGTGAGATATTTCTGGCACAAGGAAAATACACAATGGATGTACTAAAGAGGTTTGGTATGATGGATTCTACTCCGATGGTTACCAACCTGAGGAAGCTGCATGATTCTGATACAGGTTCAGATTTGGTGGATCCCACCATGTATAGGTAGCTGATTGGATCAATGATGTACATGATCCACAATAGGCCCGATATATGCTATGTAGTGATTGCAATGAGTCAGTTCATGACTGAACCGAGACAGAGACACTGGGTGGCCACAAAGCACATCTTGAGATATCTCAGAGGGACCATTACTTATAGTCTAAGATATACATCCAGTGGTGGTTTATTTCTGAATGGGTATGCAGATGTTGACTGGGCAGAAAGCCCAGTGGATCGGAAGAGTACTTCCGGATACTGCTTCAGTTTAGGATCCGCTATGATCTCTTGGTCAAGCCGGAAGCAGGGATCCATTGCACAGAGTACAGCAGAGGCTAAGTACATTACAGCAAGTGATGCTAGCAAGGAAGCAGTATGGCTCAGAAAATTGGTTTCTGGGTTGTTTGGTGACAAGCTCGAGATGACAATGGTTCACTGCGATAATCAAAGTTGCATAAAATTGACAGAGAACTCGGTATTTCACAATAGGTCAAAACATATTGACATGAGGTACCACTACATCCGGGACTTGGTCCAGAGAAAAACTATAAAGTTACAATACATAGCCACGAGCGAGCCGGTAGCTGATATCCTGACCAAGCCTCTGACCTCCAGACAGTTTGTGCAACTGAGAGGCAAGCTTGGTGTGGCTGAGAATGACTCCCTCGCTGAGAGGGAGTGTTAAACTTGGCAGCATCGACAGTCATTCTCTAATGAGAGGCCATATGGGCCACCCTGAGACTAGCCAGGGATATTTGGAGAATCAACCAGTCTTGTGAGGTATTGACAAAAGCCAAGGGGAACGTACAACCTCTGTGAGTCAAACCAAAAGTCAGGACGAACGAGATGCTATGTGATTCTAATGCAAAAGTCGGGGGGAACGTACAACCTCTGTGAGCATAGACAGTCTAGTGCAAAAGTCATGGGGAGCGTACAACCTCTGTGAACATAGACAGACTAGTGCAAAAGTCAAGGGGAACGTACAACCTCTATGAGCCTAGTCAAACCTTGTGAGCCATGAGCAAAAGTCAAGGCATCTAGCAAAAGTTAGGTTGAATATAAAATTCCTATGAGCTAGAAACAAACGATAATCCTAATATTGCAAATGATATAAATGTATTGATCTAGTGCATTGGCACGTGTAACATTATCCACCATGAAAAGAATTTTGAATTGCCTTGTAAAGAGTCGAGTTGTAGAAGTCAAAGTTGCATGTCTAAGTCAAAGACTTTGTTGTCAAGTTGTCGCATGTTGCATGTTGCATGCATGACATGCACTACATGCATGTCCAATTGCATGTTGCATGTTGCATGCATGTTGCATGCATGACATGCACTGCATGCATGACTAGTTGCTTGTTGCATGCATGTCATGTGCATGCTAAGTTAGTACGCATGCATGCCAAGTCAAGGGTGAGTTGTAACTGAAATCTCAAATCCAGTTCTAAGTTCGAACTAAAGTATGAAACTAAGTTATGATTAAAGCATGCAAACAAGTTACTATTTCGAGCCATTCACTTCTCCTCTTCAGCCTATATAAGCAGAGGTCGACCCCTCTCTTCAATACAGTTTGATACGCAAGTTAAGGGTGAAGTAATAGAGGCGCATATCAGTGATAAAGAGGCAGCATACCAAAGAAGCATAGCAGTGTTGTATATCAGCAATAGAGGCTGCATATCAGAGGTGTATATCAGCAGCATATCAGTTTTGTATATCAGCAATAGAGGTTGCATATCAGAGGTGTATATCAGCAGCATATCAGTGTTGTATATCAGCGATAGAGGTTGCATATCAGAGGTGTATATCAGCAGCATATCAGTGTTGTATATCAGCGATAGAAGCTGCATATCAGAGGTGTATATCAGCAGCATATCAGTGTTGTATATCAGCAATAGAGGCTGCATATCAGAGGTGTATTTCAGCAAGGTCTCTTAGGTCTATGTCAGGTCAGAGTCATCTTGGCAAGCTCTTTAAAAGCAGAACATTCATGGTGGATGTTTGTAAGTGATCTTACATTATTAATGCAATAAAGGAATATCGTTTGTTGGGGTTTTTATCCCTGTACAGGGTTTCCCCAGGGTATATGTGTTGTTGATGTGCATGATTACGTATCTACATGGTTATTGCTATTCGGTTATGATTTGGTATTGTTGAAGTGTATTAAACTAGAATCAAAGTGTTGAAGAAAATAAAAGAATTAATCCACATAAGAAATCAAGCTCATAAGTTAACATGCTTAACATCAAGATCAAACATTCAATGGCTCGAAACACAATGCTATCATTAGAACCAAAAGCCAATGCCAGATTGGCTTACAACCCAAGGGTGGTCTTGGATTCATGCAAGGCATGTTTTTAAGCTCCTTGGTATTACCTTTGTGTTTCATGTCTCTAATAAGGATTTGCAGGAAGTCGTCATGCAAAAGGTTGAGAAGAAGATTGAATAATGAGTTACCAAGCCTCTGGCCTTAGTAGCTAAGTTTCAAATCTATACTAGAGTGTTGGTTGCCACCCATGTTTATCAGTGGTCGTGTTGGTTGCCACCCATGTTTATCAATGGTCGTGTTGGGTGCCCTTTAAGCTAGCATGTTAACGGCTAGAGAAGGCACTTAGGAATTCCTTATGTGCCATAACTCTAGGGGAAATGGATTTCAATGGGTCAATTGGAATACATGATGTACTTGAAGGGAGTATCGAGGTTTGGGCATCATATAGACCAGTAATCAAGCCCAAGCTTTATGCACCAAATGGGTTGTTCAAGCTATGAACGGAAAGGAAGCTTGTAAAGTTCTTCTCAGGCATCGCATCAGCCAAGGGGATCTGCTAGGAAAGAAATCTTGGCATGGTATCTCTTTTCAAACTTTGATTGCTACTTTTTCTTAGGTCAAAATTGTCGACACCATTTTGGCTCAGAGAATTTGGAAGGCCTGGGAGGTTGTCAAGTCATTTATGCCTTGGAGAAATCTATCTTGGCAAATAGACCTATGTTTTAATGATCATTGCATTTGGTGGTCTCCTTTCGTGCAAAATAAAGGAAATTTGTTTGCCAAAACTCCCTAATTTTCAGCCTTGTGATCTTCAAAAAGGGCATCCAAACAATCTACTTGATCGCAAATCGAGAAGTTGGCTTTCATGATCGGAGCTTAAGCTAAAATTCATGCTAGCCAACTCTTGCAGATTTATCATTGAACAAGTTCATGACCTAATTCCAAATGATCTCTTTCTCAAATTAGGCCTACAATGACCCTACACGAGGTGGGGAGACTAGAAATGAAATCATTCTACAGTATTCACCAAATATAAGCCTACTCTCAACTACAAGTGGCCCTTCTTTAAGTCTTTCCTTGAGATCCATCTAAACAAGTTGTGGCATGTTAAATCCTGAACAAAAAAATTGGCTCTTTCGATAACAAAGATTTTCGAAACAAACACTAGAGCCAAAGAAATATTTTGTTTGGTCTTTAGTGATGGGAGGGTTGCCTATAAATGAAATAATAACATGTCTAGGAGTTCAAGACCTGGGTTGTCCCTACGTGGGATAGTCGAAACCTTGAAGCATTTGTTCTAATTTTGTCCTTTAGCTAAGTCGACCTAGGCCTAGGAAAAGTCCTTGTGATATCAATACCTCCTAGCCTCCATTACATGGAAGGTAGCCCTATTAGGAGATCATCTTCCTTGGGCCAAATATTTTCACTTTGCTTGTGTAAGTTGAAGTGTTTTATTTCTAAAGAAGAAACGTAATAGTGTGTTATTTAATAAGTTGGAACCTTCGCAACTTTCACATGGTTTGACAATGCACTAATTTGTGCGAGCCAGTCCTCGCATATAACAATACAAGGGAAAAATGGAAATGACACATTTACAACTCCTTGATTTTTTTGACAAGGCCCCTTGTAACATGAGTAGAGATCCCCTTGGCCCCTCTTGTGCCCAATGAACCCATTTGCATCATGAAGATAGCAACCCATAGCACAAGGTTGGCAAACAAGTTCATAGGAGAGAAGAGCACCAACATAGTTACCCTACTGCACCAGTGCACAATGACAAATTCCTTACTTTGGTGTTGGCCCTGTTATAGCGCAAGTTGTAGGTTGTGCAAAGCCCGACCCAACCAAGGAACAAGTGCTACAACTATGGGAATCCTACACCCAATGTCACCTCGATGTAGGTCCCGCAGTTCAAGGGTGACTAGGTCACTCTAGGGAGGCGATCCTGATGACCCTAGGGGGATTGAGACGGAGATGGAGGGAAGTGGAAAAGAAGCCCCTAGAGGTCAAGTCCAGATGGAAAGAAAGGTAGGGAGAGATGTCTTGTAAGTCAAGTAATGACTGCCCCACAGGTATAGTGCTTTTCCGGATGAGTGTACCTACCCGAGACACAAGAAAAGACACTTTGCAACAATATATGTTAGTTGGATCAGCAAGTTAAGCCTGCTGTCCCTAATTTGCAGCAGTAGATAACAGTATATATCAGCAAATAAATGATACTAGAAGTTGTTCAATAAGTGCTAGAGATCAAGTAAAAAATACAAGAGAAAGACTAGCTAAACTCAAGATGAAATAGCCAAAATTCTAGCACAAAAGATAAGGTTGTTGTAAACATTTGTCTGCAGCAAATTATATCAGCATTATGGCTGTAACATTCAATGTATTACAGCAAGAAAATTAGCCACTAGAATCCCCTCAAACTTTGTCAAAAAGTGTGCTAGGACAAGGAGAGTAAATGTGCAAACTTTGAGCAAAAACCAATGGTTGATGAGAGAGTTATTAGAGCAAGAATGTTAAGGTTTTTGCAGCCCTAATGGCTGAAGATGCAAATTTGTAACAGCATCAATAAGTAGCCCTTAGATGAGGACGCCCTAGTGGTTGTGAGGTGCCCAAAGCACAAGGAAAACAATCCACTTTGCAAGAAGTAAAAATGACCGAAATTCACTTTTCCCAATGCAATATTTTATTTCTCCAATGCAACAAATCAATGACTAGTGCCTTTATTATTGAGTTAATGGAGTCACAAGGAGCTTAGAGAAGCTACCTCCTTGGGGGTGTAAGCCCTTTTACTTCCCAAGGCAAGTTTCTCTAAGCTAGGGTTTAAGGTAAGAGGGTGTATGCCCTTACACTTCTCTTAGCAAACCCTTAATCAATGAGATGAAGAAATAAAATGGTGAAGACTATGGTGGGGGTGTATGCCCTTATATTTCCCACATAACTCCTAGCATAAACAATACTTGACTTGAATAAAATGATAGTAAGAGAGTAAAAACCATACCAAGATCAAGAGAGATGCTAAGACAAATCCACCACAAGAGCTAGAGAATAACCTTCCAAGGCTAGCGCATCACTTCTTCCATTAACCATTCACAACCATAGCCAAACACAAGTGCACAAGAGTAAAAGAGCTGAAACCACAGCCTCTCACAAGAGGAGAGTTATGATTCAAAATGAGATCTTAAGATCTCTATTTATACAAAAATTAGCCAACGTGGCTTGTCCACAAAATAAGGAGTAAAACACGAGATTAGGGGTCAAGAACCCTAATCTTGCCCCCTTAACACAATAATATTAAACAATTCACTTAAAATTTCATCTTTTGCACAAATTAAACCCTAATCTAGGATGACGTCACCCCTTTAGGGGACGTTTTCCCAATTTGAGGAGGTCATTGGTGTTGGAGAAGCATGGAAAGGCCTCCCAAGGACATGTGTCAAGCATTTAAGTGATCTCATCATGGTGAAAACCCTCTTCTCCTCAAAACATCCAAGTGCAAATGAGTGCCACCTCACCACCAAGCCCTAGCCCCCAATATCATGACTTCATGCTCAAAAGTGGGACGTTTTGCCCCTCCTAGGAAAATCATTTGGCAAGCAATGGGTGGGCTAGGTCATCCAAGTCATCATCAAGGTCATCCAAGTCAACTCTATCTCATCTAGCATGCGGGCCCTTGACATCCAACCTGTGGGCTTGTAGCCCCATGGAAGCCCAAGCTAGGCTTGTTCTCCCAAAACTGTCCACCAACTAGGTCCTGCAAAGACACATGAACACGCCCTCCAAGGATCTCAAGTCATAATATCATGATAAGTGGATCCAATCAATAAATAAGCCATCTAAGCATGTGCATCAAAGATTACTATATCAAACCATTAACAACTTAAAGACACTATGCGACTTGTCAAGCTTAAGTATGGGTGGGTTGACAAAGGTTTCCTATTGGGTAGATCTTTCCCTAGGTCAAGGAGAGCCTCCAAGAGGTCCCTCTCTAAGCCATGTAGAGTGCATGAGGTGGATGGGGTCAAGACTCAATGGGCATAGGGCTCATGACATACTAGGGGTCGTAGTGTCTCATTCATGGGTGCCTTTGTAGAGGGTGTGTGGTACCTTCGTCCGCAATGCACTTTTTCCAAGCCCATCATTTGCCTTTTATCTTTCTTTCTTTATATTTTCTTTAGCACAAGGAGAGGTTGAAGGTCACTGCCCTGGCGTGCTGACCAGATGGTGGCAATGTCACCCACAAATGCCTAATGGAAATGAGAAGAATGGCTCATGATGAGACCCCCTTTCTCTCAACCATGCAACTTAGAGTCACTGCCCTGGTTTGGTGACCAGATAATGACAAAGTCATACCACTAGATATCCATGGACGTGATAGGTCGGCTCGTGATGAGACCTACTATCCTTCAATCTACCTTTCAGGCATTTCTTTGTTATATTATGTGTCCCCTTATATTCAAAGATAAGTGTTTTATTGCTTTCTTGGGTGATCCCTGGGCGAAGCATCTAGAAGGTTCATATATGGCTTTTATCTTTTACCCAACACCAACACCAACCCCTCTGAGCCTTTAGCCCCTTCTTCCCATAGAATGAGGAACAACCCCTTCTTGGGTCAATACACCCTAAAATCCCAAGAGATAAGGAAACGGATTTATTCATGGGGTTACTAGGCTAGAGAAGAGATTTATTCAGCTTGCAAACAAGTGCATCATTAGTATTAAACAGTGAGCATTTACATAATGATCATCATACCAACAATATTCAAGTGTTACTACACATTTGATAGTAAAAGTACTCAGCGGTAATAGACTTCTAAAGGCTGATGTCCCAGTTACAGCATTTACTTCAGATGCAGCATTATAAAATGTCAAACTTGATATGCAAACCTGGAGTCTTCTTGTTGTTGTTCCATTTGATTTCGAGCTATCATACACTATAGGAGGCACCATCAATGTTGCCTCCAATCTCTTAGATTGTCTACCATCTTGACAAGAAGAAATCACAAAATTTGAAACAGAGGGTTCAATGTCCAGGAAAATGTCAATAAGCCTGAAAACCATAAAATTTCAACTTTGACCAAATGTCAATCTGAAAGCTGTAGTAGATGCGCTAGGAAAAGGCAAGTTTCTCTGTGTTGGAATTAGTTCCAACGAATTTCAACAAATGCTCAACAAGCTTTACAAAATGTTGTTGCAACTGTCGTAGTGAATTTGGGGTGAAATTTCAACTTTCACCAAAGTGCAATCTGAGACCACCAGGAGGTGCGCTAGGCTAGGGCGAGCTGATCTATGGCAAAATTAATCTCAATATCCTCCAATAAATTGCTCAACGAGCTTTACAAAAGTTTATGACAGTTGCCACAGGGACAGTGTGCAATGGCAGATTTCAATAAGGCTCGGATACCATGTTGATTTTTCTAATTTCCAGATCTGATAATTATTACCTTATGATTTCAAATGGATTTCAATGCCACTGTGTTGAATTTACATGCAGCAGCGAGAGCCATTCTCCTGGAGGATGGCTAAGACCCTAGACGAGATCTAGGGCACCCAGTGCACTCCTGGGATATGTGATCTGAGACATATATTGATAAAGACCCTAGGTTAGTAACCAGGGCCCCTGGTTTATAACCAGGGTACCCATGCCT
>CBVK0101730691.1:0-16430 GCA_900067695.1 Picea abies | reverse complement strand
TTTACCCTAGATTTCTAACATGGTATCAGAGCTATGGACGTGATGAAACTCAAGAAGAACTCTTGAGCCCACGCAGATCCTATTTTGGGTATTTATCTTGCAGATCAGAAGACTTTGGAAAGGAGTATAAACTATTGTCATGACAAGAACAGTTTGAAGGTTTGTCACTAGCATATACCATCAGGTGATATTCCTTGGCTTTGTCTCTTAATGGGTAAGATCTGTTTGAGGGTTTGTATAACTGTGGGCTTGCTTACTATGATCAAGATCATGCTATCTTGTTTTGGTGAAAATCTAGCTAAGCTTAAACCTTTGTAACTTGCATGATCATCTTTTCACCCTTCTGTATCTTTCTGCTCAGTCCAGTGATCAAACCTCTTGACAGGAGCAATCATTTATCTAGATTGATTGCTATAAAAGTAACAGTGGGCATTTACCCTGCTTATACTAGTGTGAGATTAATTTTGGAAGCCTACTGGATTTTTTGAACAGTACCCTTCAACAGACCTTTATATTAAAAGATTGGCAGAAGCCTTCAGTTAGGAAGTGAGAAGACTTTGAGCTCCTGAGCGACTTTATAAACTTGAGCTCATTTTATTGGAGCATAGTATCTGGTTGTTTTTGTTTTCAGGTTGATATCATGCTATCAGACTTAGATGATATATAAGCTGTGTAGAAGAAAAACTTATGAGAAACTTAATCTAAAATAGCAGTAAATCTGATGGTTCTTGCAGCTAACTAAAACATTTTTGAAGGATCTCTGTTAGGACGAGATTAGCTAAGAAGAAAGTACAGGTATGAAAGAGGACATTACGTTTTATTGTGGGTGAGATTCATACCCTTCAGCACTATGGATTTCTCGTCATGCCTTGCCTATGATGAGCACAAAACAAGGCAGGAACAGACACTCAAACGCCCGATTGGGTTTAGAAAAGCTGTTTGAGATCATAAGGATCTTTGGACCTAAAACAAGGAGGAGATTTTGGATTTAAAGGAATAGAATCTAAAAGGAATTTAAACTGAAACAGGTCCTTTCTTTACTTTCTTGTCAACAGCTAAGTCACTGGATTGTGTGACCAGAAAGTTGTTGATCTTTTGACTCCATCTTATAATCAACCTTTTCAGGCCTTGCACTTGAAAGACTGGCTCTTACCTTAAGACTTGTTCAACCACCTTTGCTGTTGTTCGTAGTAGAATTCCCAGTTAAATCAATAGAAACTGCCGGGCCTTTTGAGGAGAACAGGGGTCATGTTATGACGTCTTCTTTGTGATAAGAAGGCTATCAGATAAACAATTTAAAATTGTTTCAGGTAAGTGGTGCAGTATACCTTTAATTCAGATCAACTTCTTGTTCCTAAAAGTTATCTGATTGCCTCAATAAAAGTGTGATGTAGATGAACGCAGGATATGAGGGAATGCTGATAGAGGTGATTTGTTCCCTATAAGAGATGAAATATGGGCCAGTTTTTAGTGTGAGCCTAAAACTCAGGAGTCACTCCCTTTGTATGTGTAGTCACACTTGATTACCAACCTTGAATGTGTAAGGAACCAGTGTTGGACTTGGTACTGTTTATACTAAGGATTCTCTCAACTCGTAAATGAACTTTTATTGAATCTTGCCTCCCTGTCCCTCTCCTTGAGTTCTTATGACATTGATCAAGTTCTCAGAACAGTGTTTGCAAATTCCAAGAGGAACAATAGTCATAAGCCAAAGTGATTTTCTTTAAAGATTATAGTTATTGGAAATACTTGATTATAGATATGTTGGATAATTAACAAACTCTTGTCCCATGTGCATGCGAGGAAATAATTATGCTTCTATAGAAGTCATATCAAGGGTTGTTTCATAATTACATCTGTTTTTTGTTTTTGGTTGACAGAATTTGAAACATAGTTGACCCAGTTTGTATAATACTGAAGAACTCAGAAGACTGAGTCAGCTTTTCATTCTATTTTAGCACAGAGATCAAGACACCTGATCAGACTTAAATTGTCAGAGGGAGCAAACTGACAGAAAGACAGATTTCTTGGACTCAGAGGGAGCAGTCTCTGAATATGGGTCAGTCTCTGTCCAACTACAGAATCAACAGCTCTATAGAATCCACGGATTCCATTAGTTTCCTTGAGAAGAAACCAATCTGATGCTGAGAAATATTGAAGGAAACAAAAGACCTCAAAGGCTTACAAGTTACATTGTTCTGATAAGTATTACTGAACTTTCGTTCATTGTTGAAGCTAACAGCTACAGGGTTGAAAAGATGCCATGTTGAATGAATTCAAAGCCCATCATGAAGAACAGCATGTGGGACATTTCTCAGGGCTATGAACAAGTAAATTGTCACATCCAAATGGTTGACCTGCAGGCTGCAGCTGACGAAAGTGGTTAAAAGTACAAAGCTAGATACGCTGCTAGAAGGTATAGACTATGAAGAGTTCTTTACACCAGTGGCCAGGTATACACCATTTCGTACAGCTATTTTTTTCTTGCTTCTGTACTTGGTTGGAAATTGCATAAATTCTTCCTTAATGGTGAACCCAAAGGTTTTCTAGTCTGTAACAAAGAGTCTAAGATATAGAAGGTTTTGCAAACAAGCATCCTGAGGTTAATATGACAGGATTGATGGCTTTCAATAAGAGCACCGATGTTCCTAACCTCTACTCTAGAGTGGTTGAAAATCAACCCTTCATTCAGCTTTGCATGTGGTTGACCCTCTTCTTTACAGGAGAAGAAAAGTTGATTGTCTGGTACAAGAGGGAGCTCATGTCTGAGTTCAAAATATAAGAGCTAAGATTGGTGCATAAATCCCTGTGTTTAGATGTTTGGGCGAAACCAAACAAGGTCTTCCTATCTCAAAGGAAATATGCAATAGACAGAGGTTCGGCATGATAAATAGCAGGAGTATGTCAACTCGTATGATGGTTAATCTAAAGAAGCTGGATGACTCAGACTCCTGATCTAATTTGATGATGCTCACCATGTATAAACTACATATTGGGGTCTTGATGGATTTAACTCACACATCATGGCAGTGAAACATATCTTGAGATATGCTCAGGGGACCATAGCCTATAGTCTCAGATACACATCCAGTGGGGGTGTGATGTTACACGGCTTCACAGATTCAGATTGGATGGGCAGTGTTGTGGACCGGAAGAGTACTTCCGGATATTGCTTCAGTCTTGGTTCAGCGATGATTTCCTGGTCCAGCAGGAAACAGGGCTCCATAGCCTAAAGCACTGCAGAGGCAGAGTATATAACTGCTAGCACTGCCAGCAGGGAAGCAGTATGGCTCAGAAAGTTGCTTTCAGACTTATTCAGGACAGAGCTAGAGCCCACAGTTATACATTGTGGAAATCAAAGCTGCATAAAGCTCACAGAGAACCCGGTGTTTCATGTCAGATCGAAACACATTGAAATGAGATATCATTATATCCGGGATATGATTCAGAGGAAATTTCTCAGCTTACAATATGTTCCAACAGCAGAACAGACAGCAGACATCTTCACCAAGCCGCTGCCTTTGATAAAGTTAGTATACTTTCGTGACAAGCTTGGTGTAGCTGAGAATACCTCTCTTGCTGAGAGGGAGTGTTGAATTTACATGCAGCAGCGAGAGCCATTCTCCTAGAGGATGGCTAAGACCCTAGTCATTGTCAAAAGTTGTTGGTTGAGTCTCTTTTTTTTTACTTTTTAAAAAAATTTGCAAATTCCCTCACTTTTCCAGCCGTATGGATTAAAATAAATAAAATAAAAAACCGGAAAAAACGGTTTTGTACGGAACCGGCCGGTTCCGTACAGAACCGGTCAAAAACGGTTTGAATGTCCGGTTTGAACCGGTAAGCCCTGTGAACCAGTCGGACCGGCCGGTTTTACCGGTTCCAGTCCAGTTCTGGTAACACTATTCAGGTCTATGAAGTGAATATCGAACTATGAACTTGAATATGTGCAAGGTGATAACTTAAAATTGATTGAGCACATTGATTCACATCAGGTGAGAGTTGCATGGATGAAAAAATCTAGCACAGGCTCGTTCAGCATGGGATCAAGAGTAATTCCATGGATTATTAAGAAGTAACCAAATGGTGCATTGTCCTCCACAAAAGCAAAGTACAAAGTGGTTGTCAGTGAAACCTGAGAAGAAATAAGGCTCAAGAGAGTTCTTGCTCATAAACTTAAACAAACCCTAGAGACACCTCTCTTCTGTAAAAATCCAAGCAATATTCAACTCATTAAAAATTTATTGTTTCATGTGGCATGGCAAAACCAAGCATATTAAGATACATTGCCACTATATCACAGAGCGAGTACAGAAGAAAGAAATTGAAGTGTTAATTTGCAAGACTGCAGGTCAGCTACAAGACATCGTCACACTGGCATTAAGAAAGGAGAACTTTCAAAGGCTCATAAAGATGATTGGTGTAAAGGATAAAATGGTCAACAAGGGAATCTTAGTATAAATAATGCCCATTTTAGATAGGCACACTATTTTAACAACAATTTGCATAAGATTAAGTGTGTGAGAAAAGCAAAAGCTTAAATGATATTCTATGATAGGACAAACAATTTTGGGATAGATCTATTTCAGGCTGAATATCTATCCTTGTCTTCGACAACCAATTTTTAAACTACTGTGTAATATAAATACATGTTATTGTGCAGTATGAAATCATTGATAAAATATTATTCCTTCTCTTGTGTGTTTTGTGTTTTGTCTCCTGAGTGTGCGCTCTGAAAACACACAACAAAAAACTTATATAGTTCAGAAGTATCTGTCCCATGTAATGTGTGCTATGATCATCTGCCAGGTATCCTCTTAGCTTGTTGCACCCATTGCCATATTTGAATTAAAGTTCATTATCTTTAATGGAAGCAAACAGTCAAGGATACGTGAAATAAAACATATTTAACCTGGTAAATTACATCTTACTACATGCATGTATTGATGTAATTGATAATAAATATAATAGTATGCACTTAGCCCAGGGGTTAGTTCAATCAGTATCGCCAATGTTACTGGGCATTTGGCTAATTCCATGCCAGCAGGTGCCCAGTTTGAATCCCTGGGTGAGGTGCACTAGTTTATGCCAACAGGTTTACAAGGGATGCCATCCATGAATGTGGAGAAGCATCTCTTCAATTTCCTCATGAGTTTTTCCTTGAAAAAAGAAAAGTATGCACTTATATTAATGATATAACAAATGTACTAGATAACATCCAAGTACATTATATATTAATATATTATTGATATAATAGGTGTAATTACAGGCAACTACATTATTATTATTATTGATTGCACCGAGAGAAGCGAGGTACATTCTACAGCCAGGTATTGAAGAGATTGTAACATCCGTCCCATGTCTGTAACACTGATGTCAGCATATCTTGGCCCAATATAAAATATTATACAAAACCAAAAATTATAAATAATAATAAATCTAATGTGGGCTAAATAATACTCATTCACAATTATGCATATAAATAAAAAAATACTATAAAAACTAAATCATATCATCTATGGAAGATGAGGAATCTGAGGCAATTCTGTTTGGCAACATTCCTGACTATTTTTAAACAACCCACAGTATCAACAGTAAGCTGCATGATACCAAGCATTAACACGCGTGCACATGTGTGTGTGTATAAAGCACGCCAGTGTAAATCCATCTTAACTCAGGATCTTTTAAACACCAAAAGATTTGCATGTCTATTGTTTCTTGGATCCTTCTCACTGCTTCATAGATCCAGAGTTAAGATGGATTTATGCCATTATTATTATTACTATGTAATTGTGTGTTATCCACTTTTATTTCTATAATAGATAGCATGTAATTAATTTAGATATATTAATAGAATGCGAATGGATATAACAGATCTAATAAATAACATGCAATTACATGATTTCATATATAGCACAATTACATCGAATATTAGTCATGGTTACCAGATTCACCTTAGGGCACCCGCACTCGAATCTCTTCGGAATCATGGAATCTAGGATTCATATAGGATTCCTGGTTTTTTTGTCTATTTTGGAACGGATCCATTTCCTAAAATAGGGTCCATTTCCGGTATAAGTGGATCCGGATCCCAGTGACAGAATCATGGCAGATTTACCCCTACCTGGCATGTTCTGAACAATTTTTACCATCATCATCTCCAGGAACAATGAGCACACAATTTACATGATAATTATTTCTAATTTGGTCAAAATCTGAGCAATTTGTTCCCAGTGCCCCGATTGAGCACTTTAGAGTGAGTTGTCTTCAGTGTAGTCTGTCTTCTAGAGAACTGTAGCTCTCATTTGAAAGGTTAAAGTTCATGTGCAATGTGTCTTTCTATATTTAATGGGTCTCCCTTTGTATTTAGCCATCACCACTCGTGTATTATCATAGTTTGGTAATATGAATTAGAAAAGTTCACACTGCACAGTTTTCCACTATTAGTAAGTTTTGTCTCTCCTCTTGTAATTAGAAGAATTAATTTTACTTCTTTCCGTGGTTCTCCATCTTGGTTCTTATTATTTTAGTGTTATGGCCTGAATATTTGATGATGCTATCTGCTAGCAATTGTAGTTATTATATCTTCAGCAAACTTAGTGGTTTTGTCTCATTCCCAAATTGGCAACATGAGTATGAAACTTAAACAGTTAATATGCTTTAATTCAGATGGGAATTTTGAACATGCATTTGCAACAAAGCAGAAGGGCAAAGGAAAATTGACCCTAGGACAATCAGGAGATAGAAGCAAAAATCAAGGAGAAGGCATCATCAAGCATGGAGATTCACAGAAGGCCAACAGAATCGAGTAACAAAGGAAAGATATTTTGCTACGCTAAACCTGATCATTTTGAAAAATACTGTAGGAAAAAGAAGTTTGATTGTAAAAGAAAAAAATGGCACTCGAATAATTATGTTGTAGAGGAAAGCAACAGCGATAAAGTGAGAGATTTTGAACTTTTTGCCACTTCACAAGAGACAAAAGTGCATCTAGATTCTAAAGATTCATGGTATATAAATACAGGGGCCACTAGGCACAAGCCAAACAAAAGAAAGTGGTTTCCCACATTAGATGACAGTAAAAGTCATCAATAGAAGATAGAATTATGAGATGACATAATACACATGGTTGAAAGTCAAGGTAATGCTCCTATAGAGATGCCTAATGAAAGAGTCAAAGAAGTTCATGATGTGTGTAGAAAAATCATCAATTTCAAGATTTTTCATGAATTTTTCCCAATGCCAAGAAAACAGCATGAAAAAATTGTGTTTTACTGATTTTTGAAAAAAATGTGACTTTTGGAAAATTTTGCTCAAGAGGAATGAGTGTTTGTGAAGCTTGTGTTTTAGGGAAGCAACATAGAAAAAAATTAAAGAGGGTCCATGTAAAAGAAACAGGTAGTTAGAGTTGGCGCATAATGATCTTTATGGTCCCTTAAAAATTTCAAGATGAGGATGTTCAAATATTTAATGGCATTTACTGATGGTTTTTCAAGTAAAGTTTGGGTGTACTTTCTCAAGAACAAGCCAAAGACACTTTCAAATGATCACGAGTTCACAATTTAGAGCCATGGTTGAAAAGGCAAAGTGGAAACAAGATCAAGGCTCTCAGAATAGAGTAGTGTTGTAGAACACAAATCCATAGTGTTTGAAAGGGATTGTAAAGCTCATGGCATCAACAAGCAACTTGCTTGTGCATATTTTCAAAACCAAATCGTGTTGCAAAAAGGAAGAAGAGAACTATTGTGGAGATGGAGAGAAGACTGCTCAAGGGAAAAAATCTATCAAGAGTGTTATAGGTTGAAGCAATCTATTCTGCAGTATATCTACTCAAAGGATGTCCAACTAAGATTGTTAAACATCACACCTAAAGAAGCATGCAGAGATAAGAAACCACGGGTAGGTCATCTCAATGTTTGGTGTGATGAATATGTACTTGTTCCAACCAAAAAGAGGCATAAGCTAGAGCATCAGAGTAAATAGTGCATTTTTATAGGCTATAGTGAAGACTCAGAGCCATAAAAGTGATTTGATTTGGGAAAGGATATAATTGTGGGTAGAGATGTCATATTTGATGAAGAAAATCGATCATAAAGGTGTGTCATAGCGTGTTGAAGATAAAGATACTATGAAGAAGGTTGTAGAGAAAAGTAGTCCAAGCCAATAGTAAAATCAACCATGCAACTCCCAAAGATGTTAACTAGGAAGGAGAAAAAAGAATTCAGATCCAAGGTTACCAGAACCGGACCGGTCATTGAATCGGTCGACCCAAAAAACCGGATCCAAAAACCGGTCACTAAAAATCTATGTTGCATTGGTTTTCGGGACGGGGGAACGACGGGGACGTGTCCCCGAGACGGCTAGAGCGCACCCCCAAATTTTTCGGGGGACGGCGGGTTGGGGACGGCAATAATATATATATATATATTAAAATTCACCATAAACATTTGTAGTTGCTTCAAATCAAGGAGGCTCTAAATGGCCTCTACAACATCAAATAACATACTAACAAGAATTGAGACTACAATTCACTATCTCATTAATCAATATGATCAGCGATCAATCATTACTACTGCTAGAAGTATAAATGGCATGAGCATCCTCGCACTTGGCATCATCATCTGTCTCTGACTCGGACTCGAACATGGCCTTAGACTCATCATCTAAATGCTCCCAAATGCTGAATAAGAGAGGTGTGCGACAGAGGGGAGTGAGAGTGTCTAATAGACTAGAATTAGGGTTTAGGGGATCTTAGGTTTTAGGTTTTAGGGACCGAACAGGCCGGTTTATGATGAAACCGGCCAGTTCAATACCAAACCGACCGGTTCCATCATAAACCGGCCAGTTCCGGTTCCGGTTCGCCGGTTTTTAAAACACTGGATAATATGAATTAGAAGAGTTCACACTGCACAGTTTTCCACTATTAGTATGTTTTGTCTCTCCTCTTGTAATTAGAAGAATTGATTTTACTTTTTTCCGCAGTTCTCCATCTTGGCTCATATTATTTTAGTGTTATGGCCTGAATATTTAATGATGCTATCTGCTAGCAATTGTAGTCATTATATCTTCAGCAAACTTGGTGGTTTTGTCTCATTCCCCAATTGGCAACATGAGTATGAAGGTTAAACAGTTAATATGCTTTAATTCAGATTTGATTTCATTTCTTTTTTTCAATATAAAAATTAATTTTAAATATGTAGTTATAAAAAGAAATTAGAACTAGGGTTTTGATCCCCCAATTCCTAATTTCCAGACAAGGGCCGCTCCCACACCCACCCTGGATTTTTTTGCCGATTCCGATTGCACCCACGGTTAATGTAACTTTGATATTAACAGATGTAATTAAACCCTAACTAGAGAAATAACCCAAACCAACCCTAATTTGACACTAAGAAATCCTAATTAACCCAAAATATTTCCAAGGAATCACACAGACTTTCGTGGACATTGGAAAACCAACGTTTTTCCCTGCAGTTGTTTGCTAATAATCTTTTTTAGGGTCACAATGTACTCAGCTCTAGTACAGGGGGAAAGAATGAAGATTTAGGTATTGTATATAAGGGATGACTAAGAACTATCATCCTGGTAAATAGATTTCATCCAGCTTTGCATCTGCTTACTCTAATATGGAATTATCACAATTTCATACATGTTATAGCATGCAATACGCAAATTCAGTGTGTTTTATTATGTTTTCATCCAATATAAGTGACAGAGTCAATACCTATACATTAAACTTGTTCTCAAAAACAGGGGCTACGGTCTGTGACATACCACTTTAGAAGCAAACCTGGGCTATTTTATTGTTGTAGTCAAGGATTGAATATCGACTTTGAGTTTTGTACATGAAAAAGGTTTGGTCTTTGAGTTTTGTACATGAAAAAGATTTGGTGATGCCTGTGTGTTCAATATTGTGAGTGATTGCGCATAAACACAACATACCACCCAATATCACCAATTTAAATTTCAAGATTACAGGAAAAAAAGGAAGCTCGATCTACAAGTGTTGCTTTTTACATTTTTTCAGTAGTCATGGAAAAAATTAATAAAGAAACCAACAATGAAACTGGTATAAAAGAATACAACACCACAATACAGGAAAAAACATTGAAAGTATATAGTACAGGCAATTCCTACAGTCCTGTCCAAATTCAACATACAAATGCTTAACCAAAAGCTCGTTTTACTTTGCTGATGTAGGCTCCCTCATTGGCATAGCCTCCTGAACACTTTATCACTCGAGATCCGCTATTCCAAAATTGGAGATGAGTATCTTCATCTGATCAACGAAGTTTGAACCTGTTGCATATTCCGTCAATAATCCAACTGCAAATCCAAACATTGCCCATCTGCACAATAGAGATAGCATAAGGGATTATCATTGACTAAACAATTCATCTCCTATTTCCTCAACAAGAAAAATAATAATGACCCATGATAAATTCTCAAGGAATCCAGATAACCGAAGGGTACTAGGGCCTGACCTTTCTCTAAAATTATATTCAGAAAATATATTACTTTCTAGGGCCTGACCTTTCTCTAAAATTATATTCAGAAAATATATTACTTTTCAACTTCATAGATCCATGCAATTGAGTGGTCTGAGTGGTCAATTGGATCTAGATCTAGCCTGAGTGGTTGTGTGATGGAGTGTTATTTTCCCCGCCCAGGTTTTATTCTAGTAAGTGATATGACAAAGCTTCAAATTTCTACAGAACCTGGTTTACCCTAGGTATCATTCTCGGAACAAGGAGAAGTGCCCAGTGGGTTTCCCTGAGAAATACATGAACCAGTAAGATTACCAAAAAAAAATTCCATGCAGTTGAGTGGACACTGAATTCAACTGTTCTTTATTCATTAATGTGTTAAACAAATCCATGGCATTCTAATTTTTCCCAAATTTACCAAATGTATATAATTTAAAATATTGGAATACTATGGTGCTCCGTCTGGTATGTTGACTCTTCTAGCATGGCTGGGAAGAAGAAGCAAAACCTTCTAGTATGTACAGTACCTGATATATTGTTTTGTAATTCTGTAATATAAGACTCATTTTTCTCGACAAAAAAAATGGCATATCATTTTCATATATATGTGAGAACATTTTTTATATTAAGTGGATTATTTTCTTACATGGAAGCGATTGCCTGAAATAAACTATCCATTCTTTATATGAATTCATTTGTATGTGCCTTTTTTTGGTGTGCTGTGGTTGTTTATATCAGAAGAATAAACAGAGTCAATTTGCCTGAATATGAAGGGATCCGGATAACTAACTATGTAATTATTTCGGCACTTCAATCTCGGAGCATATCATTTGGGTGTTGAACAATTCTATATGGCATGATACCCAATTCATTACAGATTTTGTACATAAGATTCAGCCCTAGGAAGGACCAGTATTTCATGCAAAAGGACTTTTACAGGCAAACCTAGCATGTAAAACAAAGCAATGAAAGTAGACAAGTTCAAAATTTAATCTGGGTGGTACCTTCCATTAGAGATTTCGTTCTTGGGGGTGAATCCAAATACTTTTGTTTGAGAAGCCTGATCCTCAATCTTTTTCAGACTGAAATATTCCAGCAATTCCTTCGCTCTCTGCCTCTGGAACTCCACAGTCACTGATGGAGAACTAGATGGTTTAACCCCAACTTTAGCAGAAGGAATAGATGGGCCAGGAGGAGGAGGTGGTGGAGGGGCAGAAGAATCAGATGAAGGTGGAGGAGATGGAGGGACTGGCCTCATAGGAGGGGTGGCCTCTTTAATGGTGGGACTGCTCGGCCTTCTCAAGGGCCCTTCGGCCTTGGAGCTCCGCACACACAGTTTGTTGGGCAATTTCACTGCATTCCCAGGCTTTGAATTGGTGGAGGAAGGGAGAAATATGGAGGGGAGAGTTGGGGTGAGAGACATTTTTGAATATAGAAACACGATTGGAGGATGGATGTTGTCTTTGTGAGATAAGAAACGGAGTGCTATACTAGTCACCCATCTGCAGAAACAGATTTCCTGCTATCTGTAAGCGCGACGTGGTCCGCGTCATCTATCAGACAAGCTGCAAACAGGTGGATAAGGTTGGTCCAACGAGACTCCCTCGACCAAATTTTGTTAAATGAAACGACCGCAATTGAGCTGAGTGGTTCTAATTTTGTTGTCACCGGAAACCTAGAAAGATGTGATCACCCATATCAGTTTCCAAGCAAGATATATATCCATCTTGACACCAAGATTATCTAGAAGTTTGAAGTACTTGAACTTCTGAGTGTTGGATAGATAAGACGTTTATATATTGATTTTTTTTCAATCGGATAAGAGAATCACACAAAGCATGAAATAAAAGAGATCTCCCCACTAAAATGGTAAAGCGCTTTATGTTTCTCAACATGATAATGATAAATTTCTATTAACTTTATGTGCTCGCAATGGTGGCCATGATAGATTGTACAATGGTCAAAGGTTTTCTATACGGCTTTGTATGTGCAAATGTAAACAAAAAGTTGTCCTTCCAGTAAGTGCTAACTTCAAGTTGGAGGTTAAAAGACCAACTTCCAAGTTAGAGGTTAAAAGATCAACCATTTGACTAAATGTAAGTGTTAACTTCAAGTTGGAGGTTAAAAGACCAACCATTTTGTAGAAAAACTGAACTAAAACACTTAGCTAAATCTTGGTTTCAACCTCTAATATTACTAGAACTCTAATGTAGTAAAATATTAACATTCTACAACAACATATAAGTAGAAACACATTAACTAAGTTATGAGCAGTGGAATAATTATGAACAGTAGACTAAATCACACATTTGGCACCATAGATTATGGGCTATGCCCCTTGAAAATACACACGAAAAAAATGACAGATTTAAGGAGAAATTGTCTTTATACAACTCTATGGAAAAAGCAGAGATTCACGACAGCAATAAAATCAACATGAAGTACATTGACTTATCTCACTCTCCAACAAAATATCCCTCTAGAAAAACAGTGCCAAACTCTGTCTTGGACAAAGTGCCTTGCTTGTATGGCTTGTATGGCCCAGTATAATCAGTAAACAGCCACAAAACAGCCTAGGAAATTGTGCCAAGGAGTTGTTGTAAGATATAGTCCACTGTTGTCTAAGATATTCTCAACAAAACACATTAGAAACTATGCCAAGGACTTGTTGCATGGATGCCTCGATTTTCATGCCTCTATCTTGTTGTTTGGCGAGCAATCTTTATTGTATGGCCCTTCCTATAGAAGTTGTATGGACTATGTTGAGCTTCCTTCTTGAGATGCATGTCAATCCCTCTCCTAGGGATGTGTGCCAACCTCCCTTGTCGTTGATCTTTCGTCCAAGCAAAGAAAACTCTCTTGGAAGTCGTGCCTCTTCCCATTCCCTCCAACTCTCCTCAAAATGTGCACCCCTCTCTCCCTCGTGAGCTACCTTTATCCATTTTCAAAGTGTGACTGCCCTAACCTTTGGTCTTCCAATAAGATTGATGGTCAAGATCTAATCTTGCCCTCATGAGATCAACGGTCGCGACTTAATCATTCATTGAGGTCGCTTAAGTCACTAAGTGACCCACAACCTCATAAAGTCACTTTTACACATTAAAAATAAATAAAAGGCTCAGCTTTATAAAACCACTTTATAAAGTCACTAAGGAGAAAATGTGTTCGATCACTTTCGCATGTTGGGCGTCGCCTATGCAGAAGTACCTCCAAGCTACCAAATCTAACACTCGCTCTTAGCGAGAGAGGTACTTATGGTACCTCCACCAGAATCTGTTTCCAAATCCATCATCACATTTGTTGTCGTAGTTGCTCCCTCTGTACTAGAAGCCTTTGCTCCCTCTGAACAAGAAGTCACTGCTCCCACTGCACTATAAGCCTTTGTTGCTACCTATGTTGATCTATGAATTGAAGACATGCTCCTAGGAGACTTCACACTCTCCTAAGCATCCATCTGTGTCGACTTGTGCCTATTGAGTCCTCTTAGAGTCCTAGAAGAGGATTGAGTCCCTGGTATCAACTCTCTCTCCCGTTCAACCTGGCCACTCTCCAACACAAAATTTGAATCCAAAAATCCACTGAACCCCAACACGGGTCGTCCCAACAACCTGTACAACCTCTCATACCTGACACCAAGCAACATTCGTCCCAACAACCTGTACAACCTCTCATACCTGACACCAAGCAACATTGGTGTGTCTGGAGTAGCTCCCTCTAGATATAACAATACCTGGCCACAGTAGAATGCCACTCCAAATCCATCAACCTCCAAGATTGACACTAAGAGTAAGTTAATTGTCATCTCTGGAATATACAACGCCTCGGCTACCTCCAGAAAACCTCTTGACTCTAGTTGGAATCTAACACTCCCAACCCCCTTTACTACAAGTTGTGAGTCGGCCCCACTGTCCACAAAGCATTATGAGTCTATTTCTAAAAGACTAAGGAACATTGACTTCGTTCCCATCATATGTCAAGAAGCTCCATTGTCTAGGAACTACACTTCAATGTCCTCAAACACTAGACAATCGTTGCCTAAGGGACTGGTCATGAGAGAAAAATCCTTCTCATACTTCTCAGCAAACTCAACAATCTCTCCTGATGCTAACACCTTTGGTTCCTACTTCTTCTTCTTCTTCTTCTTCGGACACTGACTAGCGCAGTGGCCAGTTTTGTGACATGCAAAGCGTTTCACTTTGCTAATGTATTTATTCTTCTCAATGCTCTTTCCCACAAGAGCAACATCCTTTTCATTTAAACCATCCACTTCCTTCTCCTGAGACCCCTCCGGGATCTCCTCCTTTGTAAATTCATACCACAATCAATCTGCTCCAGTCAGGGAGCTTCTCTCTCCCCACCATGCACTTCATGAAAACCTCCCACTCCTTGGTGAAGCCTTTGAGGGCTATATGCACCAACTCTGAGTTTGGAATAACTTCTCTGACAGCTTCCAACTCATCCTTCACTGGTGCAACTTGGGTGAGGTAAGAGGTCACACTCTCTCCCTTGGCCATCCTAGTACTATGGAGCTTGTCCCAGAGAGCCATTTTTTGGTTCTTGTTCTTTGCCTCATACAAATATTAAGTGCATCCCACATGTCCTTGCTTGTTTTCTTCTCGACCAAATGTGGAATAAGGTGGTCTCTCACTCCATCCAAAATGATTCGTTGAGCCTTTGCTTCCTTCACTTCATGGATGTCCAGAGCAATGGGATATGACATAGGTACTGGCACAATGGTATTCGCAAACATCCACAACTTGTTCTCCTTGAGAACACTTGTGATTCTCACCTTCCACCGTAGGTACTTGGAGATCACCTCCAACCTATCCTTGTACCTAGCTCTGGAATTCATCTTTGTCCAATTGACAAGGAACCTTTCTTTCTCCTCCTTCTTCCAAGCAAATTCCCTAGCAAGTCATTGTTGTTCAAGTGCCAAATTGTCCACTGAACTTCAGAGCCCTAGCTCCGATACCATGTAGAAAATATGAACTAAAACACTTAGTTAAATCTTGGTTTCAACCTCCAATATTACTAGGACTATAATGTAGTAAAATACTAACATTCCACAACAGCATATGAGTAGAAACAAATTAACTAAGTTATTAGCAGCGGAATAATTATGAACAATAGACTAAATCACACATTTGGCACCATAAATTTTGGGCTCTGCCGAATGAAGAATACAAAAGAAAAAAATGACAGATTTAAGGAGAAAATTTATTTATTCAACTCTAGGGAAAAATTAGAGATTCACAACAACAATAAAATCAGCATGAAGTACACTGACTTATCTCACTCTCTAGCAAAATATCCCTCTAGAAAAACAGTGCCACACTCTATCTTGGACAAAGTGCCTTGGTTGTACGGCCTATACGACCCAGTAAAATCAACAAACAACCACAAAACAACCTAGAAAATCATGTCAGGGAGTTGTTGTAAGATACAGTCTAGTGTTATCTAGAATATTCTCAGCAAAACGCCTTGGAAATCGTGGCAAGCACCTATTGCATGGATGCCTCGATTTTCGTGCCTCTATCTTGTTGTTTGGCCAACAATCTCTATTGTACGTCCCTTCCTGTAGTAGTTGTACGAACTATGCTAAGCTTCCTTCTTGAGATGAGTGCCAATCCCTCTCCTATGGATGCATGCCAACCTCCCTTGTTGTTGCTCTTCCCTCCAAGCAAATAAACTTCTCTTGGAAGTTGTGCCTCTTCACATTCCCCCCAACTCTCCTCAAAATGTGCGCCCCTCTCTCCCTCGTGAGCTACCTTTATCCATTTTCAAAGTGTAACTTCCCTAACCCTTGGTCTTCCAATGAGATTGATAATCAAGATCTAATCTTACCCTCGTGAGATCAACGGTCACGACTTAATCATTCGTTGAGGTCACTTGTAGCGTACCCTTTTCGCTACCGAGGTTTTCAAACCTCTCAGTTACCATTCTATA
>CBVK0101730689.1:0-28046 GCA_900067695.1 Picea abies | reverse complement strand
AATGACCCTATACCGGTCATCCTATATCTGCCCATCCATCACCTCACAAGCGAACTTGTTCTTGGAATATTCTACTAACAAGTGGGATTTCCAATCTGCTGAAATCTCCATCAAAGAACATGTCGCAGGTCTCCTCGATAATGCATCGGCCACAATTTTCTTCTTCCCCTTGACATACTCTATGTCAAAGTTGAATTCCTATACCTTCATCATCCATTTCTATTGGCACTTTTGTTGTCAAGGCATGCATGATTGCCAACATTTCTTTGTCATAAATGGAGTACAACCTCTCAGGTTGACTAAGCTTTCGGCTCTCGAATATAATGGGGTGTCCTCCCTGCATCAAAACTGCACCGATCCCTTCACCAAATGCATCACACTCTAGTACAAATGGCAAGGTGAAGTCTGGGAGAGCCAACACTGGAAAAGTGCCCATGACTTCCTTCATGTGATCAAAGGCTTCCTGTGATTTCTCGGTCCATATTAAGGCCCCGTGCTTGGTAAGATCTGCCAGCGGTGCTCCAAGCTGAGAAAAACCCCAGACGAACCGCCTGTAATAGTTGCATAGCCCGAAGAAGCTCCTCAATTATGTCACGTTCCTCGGCGTTGGCCAATCCAAAATGGCCCTGATCTTCTCTTGGTGCACCTGTACCCCCTATGCACTGATGATGTGGCCTAAGTAAAGCAGCTCTGTCATACCAAACTCGCACTTGGACTCCTTGGCATATAATGACTGTGCTTCCATGATGCTCAATACCTCATCCAAGTGCCTCATATGCTCTTTCCATGACTGGCTATAGATCAAGATTTCGTCGAAGAAAACCAAGACTGATTTTCTTAACTAATCCCTAAATATATGGTTCATGCAAGACTAGAATGTAGTGGGTGCATTGGTTAGCCCAAATGGCATAACCAGAAACTTGAAGCGTCCAAAATGACATCGAAATGTCATCTTCTCTATGTCCTGCTCTCGAATGTTGATCTGATGATATCCAGAGCGTAGATCAATTTTTGAGAAGAAAACTGCCCCATGCAGTTAAACCATCAACTCGTCAATGCGTGGGATAGGGTACCAGTTCTTAATGGTTTTCTTCTTTAAGGCTCGGTAATCAATGCACATCCTCATGGTGCCATCCTTCTTCAGAACTAAGACAACTGGAGAAGCAAATGGGTTGTTGCTCGGTTTGATGTGTCCCATCGCCAGCAATTCCTTGATTGCCTTCTCTATCTCATCCTTGAACCTCTTAGGATGATGATCGGGGGGGTGATAATAGGTTTGGCCCCCTCCTCCAACTCAATGGTGTGCTCAAACCCCCTGTCAGGTGGTCTCCCTGGCGGAATTGCCTCAAAGACATGTTGATGTCATCCCAATAAATTCTTGATCTCTGTATGGTGTTGTTGTCGACCTTCTGAATCCTTTTGAGTAGTGATCAAGCATTATGCGGCATATGCTACCTCCCCATGTCTGAATATCCTCTCCATCCTCTTGGCTGCAACTGTCCTGGGTGCTTCTGTCAACATACCTCTTAGAACAACCTTCTTCCCATCCTGATCTTTGAATCCCATTTCCAAGGTTTGGTAGTTGGTGGTGATTTTTCCCGAGGTAATCATCCACTGAACTCCTAACACCACATCTGTGTCTGATAGGTCAACCACATAAAATGTGTCTCTCACTGTGTAGTTTCCTAACTTTATCTCTAAGTTTGGAACTCTATCTAGACACTCCATTGTGTGGCCATCTGCTACCGCAACATCAAACCCCTCAAACTCCTCTGTCTGAAGTGCCTGTCTCGATACTAGTGAAGCATCAATGAAGTTGTGGGTGGCCCCACCATCTATCAGGGTGATTTCTCGTTGCCCCTGAATAATCCCTCTGATATGGAGGGTATCATACCTGGGAGGGTCGCTATGACTCCTCCCTTTGTTGGTTTCCTCTTGTTACCCTGCTCTGGCGATTGTGGGACTACTGGAGGATGGGCTCTTGCCGGTGTCAGTGGTCTACGGGGAGGTTGCTCCTCTGTTGGTGCTGACTCCTCCTCTGAACTAGTGGATCCACTATCCTGCTCCTCCTCACTATCCACGCTGTCTGCTGCTACCTCAATATAATGAATCTCTGCCTTACCCATGCACCTATGGCCTGGGACCCAAGGATCTCTGCAGTTGAAGCAAATATTCTTCCGCATAAGCTATCGCCTAGTCTCATCATCCAACTTCTCCTTGCCCTTCCATTCTTTCTGGAATGGCTTCCTGTATCGATCCCTCTAGGGCACAAATGGTTTGGAGAAATTTTTAGTCTTCGGCACTGAGTCTGTCAGATCTTGAGTGCAAAGGATGGCATCCTGCAAAGTGGGAGGCCTGTATGCCTTCACCCATCCTCTCAAAGGCTCTGTGAGTCCTTCTGTGAATAGCATGATCAGCCTGGGATCTGATATATCTGTCACTGCCACGACTACCTTCTGAAACTCTGTGATGAACGCATTTGTTGTGCCAGTTTGTCTCAACTGGGATAGATCTCTGAAGTGTATCTCAGGATCCTTCCTGTCAAACCTGTCCATGAGCCTATCTGTAAATTCCCTATAGGAGGTGATGTGACTATGACCCAATGTCACCAGTCCATGATACCACCACTCGTGTCCCTCACCCTCCAAGTGTAAGGTCGTGAAACGAATGGCCTTTGTCTCGATCATCTGGTTGAGCTTGTAATACATCTCTAGCTTCTGTACCCAAGCTCTGGTAGTGTATTTGGACGATCCGTCAAAAGAAGGGATGGTGAGTTTCCCAAATTTTCCGATGAAATCAAGGTTATGCCCCTGCTGTTGTTGTGGTCCTCCCCTCTGCGGCTCTCTGGGACGTTTCCTAAGTCCGAGTCCACAGTACTCGACTAAGGTCATGTCCTGATGGAAGTCACGACCCAGAGTCCACAGTACTCGACTAAGGTCATGTCCTGATGGAAGTCACGACCCAATGTTGCGTACTCCCTCCTATACTCTTCAATGTCCTATACATGAGTGGGTGGCCTCTGTGCTATCGGTGGCGATGCTGCTACAGGGGGTGCCCTCTGGAAACTGGGAAACAAGGGTTTGGGAATCCTACTCGCAGAGGTGTATGTGTGAGAGGGTGACTGGGGTCTACTGCCTACTCCTGAGTTTCCCTGTGTTGCATGCGGGACTTGTGTGTCTGGGGTTCTCACTCTAGCCAATCTATCAACCACCTGTGCCAAGGACTGAGACATGGTCCATTGACTAGCTAACATATCGTTGATAACTTGCATGAAAGTTGTCTTTGGATATACGGGGGCCTTACCACTGCCCTCTGGTCACTCATATCTATCTCCTAGCATCCTCTCTACCTCGCGCTCAACCTCACGCTCTGCCCTTCTCTCTGCTTCTCTATGTGCCTCTTCCTTTTCCTCTGAGCTAGGAGGAAAAGGGGGAAAATCAAGCCTATGCCTTCTTTCCTTATGCCTGTTGTAAGTGACATATTCATCACCTACGTGTTCATGGCCCTCTGGGTCTTCTGCTACACTCATTATCTTTAGTCATGGGTTGGCAGGACTAAAGCTCTGATACCACTGTAATGTTCTTGACTTGGCTAGTCTAGGAAACATTGATAATGTGTGTGTAGGATCAATCGTTTACAGCATATAAATGGTCATAAAAATAATAAATGCAACAAAGGACTGCAAAGTTTATATTATGATATCTCTACGGATTACAAAGGCCAAATGCGGCTGAATAAAATGACAACACTCAGCTAGATCAAAAGACAAAAGGATCTTAGCCGGAATACAAATAAACAACTAAAGATAATACCCGAAATATGTGAGCACTGCGTAACTGCTACTGAAGAATGATAGAAGACCTATGTTATCTTCCCAGTGACTAGGGTGTGTCTCTCAATACCAAAATCATCCAACTGGTCTCTTCTTCCTGGAATCCACTAAACTATCTCTTCTGAGATGTGCCTCTCTCCTCAATGACAAGTCATAATCTGCATAGTAATGAATTAGGTCACTGACCCTTCCTTTATAGCTTTCCAAAACCCTAAATCATGTTGAAACCCTAATTCATTGTTGACTTCCAAAACCCTAAATCATTGTTGAAACCCTAATTCATTGTTAACCTCTATTTTTATCTCATAATGACTTAAAAGCACTTTTAACCCTTTTTAGCTCAATGTCACTTTCTGAATATAACACCTGTGACTGGAGTGACCTCTAGTAACCCTGTTTACCCCTCTCTGGCCCTGGCTATAGTCTAACGGGGCTGTTTAGACCATTAAGCCTCCTCTAAGGAGCTCCTATTTGGAAAGGGACATTACATCATGAGAAAGACTTATTGTAAGTATTTCACCTCTCTTTCTTCCCCTTCATTACCACATCAGGTGAAGGACTACTTGAGGTGTGGGTATTCTCTACCTCGTGTCGAGCTATCAAAGAGGTTGTAACTAGCTTCACAGCCAGATAGGTCAGATCTTCCCCAACAGACAGATTTTGCTTATAACACTTACTTGGTCTCGAAACTTACCTTAACCCTTAGCATTGTAACCGGGGGTGCAGGGAACCACAAGTGCTAGCCTGTGGCTCATACCACATGACCACGATTTGTGCAAGAGGTTCCAAACGAATATGGATTTGGTGCTAGGGCATGGCCATATGGCGCCCATGCGACCAACACCTCCGTTGGAAAAGGTGTTTGTTTGTCTAACCATTCTATAATTTTCCTAATTTTGCGGTATGCGTGTGGGTTCTGGGTTTAGGCATGGGAAACATCCAGAAGCCAGGTGGAGTTCACAGAGGTGTGTTTTGGAGGAGCAAAGACAACAAAGAATTGGGAAAACTTCTAGGGAGTGATTCCAACTTAGTTTTTGGCCAAACCAAGTTCAAGAAGAGCCCAGCTAGGGGTTTTTAGACATTCTTGAGCCATTGAAGCCATCTATTTCTCATTCTGAGCATTGTAAAGCATTGATTTTGACACTTTGAGCATTAATGAAAATGATCCATTAGAAGTTGGACCGGGAGATGTAGCCCAAGAAAGGGTTGAACTCCTTTATCATTTTTTTGTGTTAATTTATGTATTTTGATGGTTGTTTATGACTATTTATGCTGCTCATGATTAAGTAAAAACTCATTAAGCTTATGTGTTTGTAACTTGATCCTATGACCCAAGCACATACAATTTCACTTGCAATTTTAAAGAGACTCAAGCCTTTTCATTTTCATATCAATACAACACACAATATCAACATGTACACATAATTATAATTATGTGCAATTAGAACAACAACATACTAAAATTTGAATAACACAGTAAATAACCAACACAAGAGTATATATTCATTCAAATAGTAAATTAAACAAACACATGGTGGACACTTATCTGATACAAATAGCCACTAACTGCATCCAAACCTTTGACTTCCCTCCCAGCCTTAAACTTTGTTTCCCACAAACTGACAACAGGTCACCCCTGAGCAGGGGCTTAAACTCCACTTGGGTAGGGAAATCCTATCCAGGTAAGGTCTCTCAACAACAACAATATTCCAATTTAGGTGCCAAGTTTAACATCCAGCCTATAATTTCTCATTCCCCACATGCATGTCCCACCTCAAGAAGTGTGCCCCTTCTTTGCTCAATAGTCCTTTGGCTGCCCCACTTCCCTTCCAAGGCTTCAAGAACATGTCAGAGAGGAAGTCTCATAGCCCTTTAGCTACAAATTGGCACCTTGGGAATCAACTTCCCAACAATTCTCTCACCTCGAGAGAATTCCACAGGCCTGACAACCCACTTCTTCGACAACTCTTCTCTCTCTTGGAGAGAAATACACATGAGCCTGACAACCTGCTTCTTCAGCTTAATTCCTAGCCAAAACCCGCTTCAAGCGTCCTCAAGAAAAAATGGTGATGGCAACAAGTATATACAACAACAACAATGAGAAGGTTCGAATGATGTAGAGCATGGCATATTGAGGGAATGAATGAAAAATGCACTAAGTTTTTCTATTTTGTTTGCATGCACATGAAGTGCCACTTATGACTTCTCTAAATTCCTTTTGAACCACTTGGTGATTCGTTCCCCTTTTACAAAGACTTAGTACAAAAATCATGTCCTTGCCATTTTTTATTTGTTAGAAATATTTTATTAATATTCCTTTGGTTTAAGCCCCATGGCTTAGCTCCCTTCCTAGACCCTTAGCCCCCTTTCCAATCTAGTGGAGTTTAACCCCCCCATACTCTTTCTTGTCGGGATGGTCTGCAACAGTGATTTTTTTCATTAAATTCAGAGTGAAATTACATAATACATAGTAGGCTCACTGGCCCAAAAGTTCTTGGTTCACCAGCCTATGTGCACAACTATAATTACATTTCAATTTGGGGTTCGACCTAGGGGTATTACATTCCCCTCCCCCTTATTTATGCATTGTCCTCAGTGCAGTATATACACATACACAATCAAAAGTTCAAAATTTTACAAAAATATACAAGTACTATGTTGACATAGCATCCTCATGTTCCCAAGTTGCTTCTTCAGGATCGTACCAGGTCCATTGGACCTTTACCAGATTTATGACTCGATTTCAGAGTTGCTTGGTTTTTCAGTCCAAAATGCATACTGGTTGTACTTGGAATTCACCTTCTAGCTCCACCTAAATTACATTCCAATCAATGACATGATTAGTATTAGGTACATACTTTTTAAATAAGGATACATGAAAAACATTATGAATACGCATGGATGCGGGTAATGCAAGCATATAAGCTACAAGACCCATCTTTTCCAGAAATTTGAATGGCCCAGGGTATCGTGTTGGTAGTTTTGAGCACTTTCAAAACCTTAGGGAACTTCGCCTTGCTTTTACATTCAAAAATACATGATCACCCACTGAAAATTATATGGGAGTTCTATGTTTATTCGCATAACTTTTCTGCCTGTCTTGGGCAGCCTTCAAGTTCTATTTTATCTTCATTATTTGATCATCCATATCCCTCAGCAAGTCTGGCCCAACTATTTTCCTATCAGTTGGATTGTCCCAGCTTACTGATGTGTTGCATCTTCTTCCATAAAGTGCCTCAAACAGACTCATCTTTATAGATGCTTGGTACCCATTGTTATAAGCAAACTCAACTAGGTGTAAATAATCCTCCCATTTTGAGGGTTTGTCCATGACATACATTCTCAACATGTCCCCTATTACCTGATTGACTCTCTCTATTTACCCATCTGACTCAGGGTGATAAGTTGTGTTGAAATTTAAATATGTTCCAAATCCTTCGAGTAGCCCCTTCCAAAAATTCAATGTGAACTTGGGATCTCTGTCAGACACAATCGTCTTAGGTATACCAAGAAGTCTAGCTACTTCCTTCACGTAGATATCAGTAATGTTGGTTTCCTTGTGAGTTAACTTTACATGAATAAAATGGGCAACTTTAGTAAGCTTTTCCACAACTACCATAATAGAATCATGTTGTTTGGTAGTCCTGGAAAACTTAGTAATAAAGTCCATGATTACCACTTCCCTTTTCCACTCAGGAATGGGTAAAGGTTGTAGCAAACCAGTTGGGTGTATGTGCTTAGCCTTTACCTTTTGACATTTAATACACCTAGCAATGAAATATGAAACCTCATTTTTCATACCTGGTCAATAGTATTGCTTTTTAACAACTGTAATGGTCTTATGGTAGCCTGGGTGCCCAACATAAGGCACTTTATGCATTTATGTTAATAACAATTTTTTCAACTCCTCATCATCTGGCACATAAATTCTTCCCTTGAACATGAGGATTTCATCTTCCCTCAGCTCATAATTCTCCATTTTCTGTTGCATTTTACCTTGCTTTAATTTTCTTTTTAGTTCTATATACATTTGATCTGATTTTGTAGCCTTTAAAATTCTATTTTGCAAATCAAATTTGCACATGCTAATGGTTGTATCATGTATTTCATGTACTCTTCTATTGAGTGTGTGCATCAACCACCTTGTTCTCTTTACCTTTGATGTGCTTGATATCAAAGTCATATTCTCTAAGGAATTCTAACCATTTGCTTTGCCTTGCATTCAAGTTTGGTTGTCCGAATGAATATTTCAAACCACTGTGGTCTATTCTCAGTGCAAACCACTTTCCCATGAGGTAGTGCCTCCACATCTTCAAGGAATGAACAATAGTTGCCAGCTCCAAATCATGAGTGGCATACAATCTCTCATGTTCTTTCATCTTCCTTGATTCACAATACACCACATGACCATTCTGACTAAGGAATCCACCAAGCCCTTCTCTGCATGCATCGATGCATACAATAAAATCTTCATTAGGGTCAACAATTTTCAGAATAGGTGCATTTGTCAGTAAGCTTTTCAAGTGTTGGAAGCTTCTTTCACACTCAGGTGTCCACTCAAATTTCACACCCTTCTTTTGTAGAGATGTGATTGGGTGTGCAATTCTGGAAAACCCTTCAATGAACCTCCTATAATAACCTACAAGTCCCATGAAGGACCTCACCTTAGAGACATTTCTTGGTGTTGGCCATATTCCAATGGCTTTTATATCTTCTGGATCTGCTATTATCCCTTCCTCTAAAATAATATGGCCAAAATAATGAATATGCCTCTGGTAGAAAGAGCATTTGCTCAACTTGGCATAAATTTGATGCTCTCTCAATACTTATAGCACCATCCTCAAGTGTTGTTCATTCTCTTCTTTAGATTTGGAATAAACAAGAATGTCATCCGGGAAGAAAATGACAAACTTATCCAAGTATTCTATGAAAATACCATTAATTAAACACATGAAAACAACAGGTGCATTCAACAATCTGAATGGCACCACTGTGAACTCGTAGGGGCCATACCTTGTTCTGAAGGCAGTGTTACTAATATCCTCTTCTTTAATTCTCACTTATGATATCCAGATCTAAGATCAATCTTAGAAAATATATTTTCATCTTTTAGTTGATCAAAGAGGTCATCTATCCTTGGAAAAGGATATTTGTTCTTTACAGTTACTTTATTTAGTTTCCTGAAATCAATGCAAAGTCTCAAGGTGTCATCCTTCTTTTTCACAAATAACATCAGTGCACCCCAAGGTGGTACACTTGGATGTATATACCCTTTCTTCAAAAGTTCCTCCAACAACATTTGTAGCTCCTTCAATTTGGGTGTACTCATCTTGTCAGGAGCCTTGGATACAAGGGCTTCTCCAATATCCTATCAATATCCCTTTTGGGTGGTAACCCGGGAATTTCTTCAAAGACATCGTCAAATTATTTTAGGACTGCATAGTCCTCATTGTTTGGCACCCTATCCTTAGGAGATTCCTCCATATGTACTGCAAATATTTGGCATCCCTTTATAAAAGATTTCTTCAGCTGCAACGTTGAAACTTCTTTGATAGTTACAACTCTTGGAATACCTTGTATTTTTCTCAAGTTTCCTTCCTCATCCAAGTAAGTAAAGGCTTTATTGTAACATTCCAAGATTGTTCAATCAATCCATACCAATGAGGCAGTGATAAGAGCCCAAGGGTATGATGTTCAGATCTGCTTTGGTATTTAGCCCATTCATGTTCATTGGACATACCTTAACCATTTCATTAATTTTCCTTTTAGCTCATGTAGCTAGTTGTATCGACCAGGGTTTTCAAAGTTTTCTTTTTGGTAATTGAAATGTTTCTACCATTTTAGGATCTAGATAACTATGACTAACTCCTGAAACAATTAAAATAGCAATAGGTTGGTTGTTAATCTTACCTTCTACTTCAACCATATGAGACTGAAACTTGAATTGCTTGTTGTCTAGGGCTACATAAATGTTGGGCACATTTTTTCCCATGCCTTCAACTGTTTTAGCTTGTTGTACATTGTGAACAACCCTCACTTTTTCAACTCTATGAGAACAATCCCAGTACATGTCGTCTCCATTAGGTTGTTTCCTTAGTCGTTGTCCCATGGTTTTAGTCATACTGGGCTCCTTGAAATCTGGTTGTCCTTGAGTTTTATTTCTGGAAAATGATGGTTTGCTTCCCTTTTTCCTCTATTCCATCTTTCTTTTCTTCTTTTCCTCCCAAGTCTTTTGGAAATTAGGTATTCCTCTATGATGATCATAGAGACAATTTAACTCTCCTTATGGTCTCTTCCAGTGTCGTGGGATCATCATATTATAGTTTATCGCTAATAAATGATGGCAACCCACTCATGTACCTTTGAATCTTCACATGTTCATCCTTGATAAAAGGTACATATTTCAGCAGCTCTAAAAATCTTCCTTCATACTCGTCAATGGTCATGCTTCCAATTTTGACTTTAAAGAACTCTTTCATTTTCCTATCATAGTAGCATCTGGTTAAATATTTATTTTCAAAATATCTCTTGAACTCCTTCCAAGTAACCTTATTCTCATCAATGTGTTGCACTTGTACAAACTGATCCCACCACATTGATGATTTTCCTTCAAGGTGGTAAATTGTTATTCTCCCTTCTGCATAAGAGGAATAATTATGTAGCTAAAACTATTTTTCTCATACCCAACAACCAGGTCTTTGCATCCTCATCCTTCTTGTGCTCACCATCAAAAGTAGGAGGCTTAATCTTATTCATCTCTCCTTGTAGCTGATATACCCCAGATTTCTTCTTATGTTTCCTGATAGGGGATAGGCTTGAGCTACTGCGTGCCCTCTTAGTTGAATGTTTAGGTGAGTGTTGATGGTGTCTATCATCACTCCTTGTCTCGCTTCTTTTATTATGAGACTTATGCCCCTTTTCCTTCCTAGAACTAACTCCTTAACCATTTGTTTCTCTATTATGTTCAGGATTTGTAACAGCTTGATGTTGAAATCATTTTGTTGTTCCTTGGATTTCCTAAGCCTCTCATTATCTGGTTTATAACTTTAGACATATTTTTGCAAATTCTTGATGGTTTCCACCAAGTTTATGCTTTCCTCTTTGCCTTCATCATGTCCATTGGATTCAGTTCTTTCATTGCTCATGTTGATCCACTGTCCCTTGATTTCCTCCTCATGGCTAGAAATCCTCTGTGTATCTTCCCTGTATGTCATGACTTTGGTTTTTTGTTTTGGTCTATATGCTCTTAATTCTGCAAAACGTGCAATTAGTAAGATTTGTTAGAAAAAAATAATATAACAATTTGTAATTACTAAACTTGTATTAGCATTAATACATCAGTCATATAACTGATCTCTGGTCCATCCAGGCCTAGTGTTGAAACCAGAGCTCTGATACCACTTTGTAACGTCACCCGACCCCATAGTTCTAGTTAGGCTGATGGGGTGTCAAATTTTCGATTTTTCCAACTTCTTCATTTCTCCAACTAGACTTCATAGATTGATTTTGCTCGTCCATAGCTTTCCAACGACTGTAACCATGCTCAATTCTGAGCTCTGGATTAACTAGAATGGCCTTTTTTTAGCATCTTTTCCATGCAATGGGAACTAATGATCTCCAGGGAACCGACGGTGATGCCTTGGAACTTATATTGTATTCCCTCCTGGTCGAATTGCATGGTTAATTCCTTAAAATCCATGAGAATGGGATCCAAAGTCCTTATCCATTCTGCACCCAACACAATGTCACAATCGCCCATGTCGATAGAAAACATATGAGATTTCATATGGTAGTCACCAATTTGAAGACACACATTTTCAAAATGCCCTCCACATTTCATGGACCCACCATTGGCAATCATGATTTGGAAATTATTGACCGCACAGATATAGCAATTAGTTTCTTGGGCAATGCGGCGATGAATAAAATTATGGGTGCTTCCACTATCAACAAGAATGATGACCTTCCAATGCTTGATGTAACCAATTAGCTTGAGGGTCTAGGGAGCACAAAAGCTAGTGAGATCATTTAGGGAAATGATCGGTTCTACTTCAAGAGGGTCTAAGGGGGAGGGGGGGTTATGTATGTGGGTTCGGGTGACATAGACACAAGGGGAGCCTCAAAATCCTCTGAGATGGCCATAAAAATCTTTTGTTCCTTACACTTGTGTCACGAAAAATATTTTTCATCATAATTATAACAAAGGTCTTTGAGTTGGCGTTCAACCATTTCGGCCCTGGTCAATTTCTGGATCTTGAGTGGAGTAGAAGGAGGAGTGGGAGTTACTGGTTTAGTGCAAGGAATAAAGGAGGGTTTGTGGTTTTGAGAAGAGACAACATGTTGTGCTTCCTTAGATATTTTAGTAACTTCCACCCAACTTTAAGGACGAGCCATGAGGACATGAGCATGAATCTCATCCTTGAGGTCATTGATAAAACATTCTCGGAAAAAACATCAGACATGCCCTATGTTCGAAAAGCCAGTCGCTCAAAAGCAGTTATAAAGTCTTCCACTATCCCAAATTGTTTCAACTTTGTCAAACGGCCTAAATGGTTGGTGTAAGTGTTAAAGCGTTCATAAATCTCTGCCACAAAGTGTGTCCAAGCCACATACCCTTGGCGGGCATTGTTTCTCCATTTCCTCCATTGCCAACGTTCTTGATCTATATGGAGAACACCATATCAGAGTTTGGAAAACTCATCCTTAATTCCATATAAAGAGAAATAAAGTTCCATTTGAGTTACCCATCCAGTGGGATTCGATCCATCAAATTTGGTCACATCCACATGCAGAAGGCGTAGGTCATGCTGAAAATGATGGGGATAACAATTTTGGGAATTAGAGGAAGTTTCACCTTCGATATGTAATGATGGGTCAGATAAGGGAAGATCTCCATGGATATGTAGCTTAGCTCATATCGTCATAGCGACAGATTCAAGTTGGGTACTAATGTTTTGTTTGAGCTCCTATCTGAGTTCCTCGATTGAGGTAGCGACTGAAGCCGCGATAGAGGAATGCTTTTTTTGATTGATGGAGAGAATATTGGCATTGATCTGTCGCACTTCTTGTTGGGTTTCTGTGAAATTAGAGTGCAAGGTATTGAAGTGAGCTTCCAAGTCTTGGCTACAGGTATGGGCCATGATGACTAGGGAACACGAAAAGGGGCGAGTGGGACCACACAGAAAATGGGTTATGGGTGAAGTGTATCACAACGATCAGGGCGATGAGGTGAATCCAATGGGGTAAATCCTAAATAAGGGTGTTGGAAGGAGGTTGGGTCCACAAAAAAAAATGTTGAAAAGTGATAGGTATGACTACAATCAAGGCGAAGAGAGAAAACTAACGGAATAGGTATCAAATAACACTGCGGAGTTATACTCCGATCTGAAGAATACTGCAGTGATGAAATGTCCAAATGATTAACATGAAGAAATGTGTAGTAATTTCGCAACTCGAATGCAGGAGACACAGTTGCACCGCAATATATCTTATTCATTCTGTTTTCATTTCCATCCCAAGGGTTAGGTATTCAAGGGTTCTACATACAAAGGTTGTCTTGTGTTATGGCTCTCTGATATACTTGTGGGGTCCAACGGTAGTACTCGAACCAATATCTCAGGGCACCAACTAAGGAGGCTAGACTATACCCTTAGTTGTACCACCTGACTACCCAGGTACTAGAGAGTGTCTTCTCAAATGTTGTTCTCAGTGGCACTATAGTAGTCAGGAGTCCAATTGGTTTATCTACGGAGGGCTTCAGGAGATCTAGGTCGATCTATATACAGGTGTTGTCTGATGCACTACCACTCGAAGGGGTACCAATAGGGGTTACAAGGGTGGCCAACAGATGTGCGCTTAAGTACAACATGTATTTCCTGTGTGTATGAATCCCCGACAGTGGGTTTATGCACATAACGACAGGTCTTTGTAGCTTAAAGATGTTGGAATACGTCTCTACCCTGGAAAAAATTAACCCACAATTTTCTGTCGAGGAAGGTGCTCTGATACCACTTGTAATATTCCAGATATTAAAAGTATGCAGAACAGAAATAAACAGCTAGAAATGACATATGAACAATAATATAACCAGAACAGCACCACGATAATACCAAAATGATAACAAAGTAACACTAGAAATAACACTTTGATTACCGAGAGAAATGTTCACTTGCCTCTTCGAGGGGGCAACCTCCAACAGAGAAAAGCTCTATTACAATAATATCCAAAACAAAATTTCTCATACCCTCGACTCCTATTTATACTAAATATGTCTATCAAAAGAACCATCTAGAGGAAGATCCTTTTAGAAGCAGAAGCTTCTATTAGGTCTTCTTACATTGGACTTATTCTTCCTTATTTCTAGGCCTTATTAATATTGACCTTTATTAGATGGAAATATATTATTCTACCTAAATGAGGGGTTAGGTCCCTAACAACGCCACATGGCATCCTTGTCACACGTGCTACCCAATGTGGCATTGACATGGCATCATGTTGCATGTACCATCCTATGTGGCTCGGACATGGCATCTACAATGTCACTCCTCCAACCCATGCCTTGTCAAACCTCCAAACAACATTCTTCATTGATATCAGAACCCTCCCATTGGAGTGCTTTCACTTTGGTTTACTCTGCACACTCCGACAACTGGGTCTGACAACATCTACCCTGATGGATTGGACAGTCCTAGTGAATTGACAATCAACAACTTCGATTTCATTGGAGACTCCAACGTGCATAACGGATAACACCCCTTTCACACAACCTTCATACTTAAGTTGTGAAACCCACTACAAATCCGCGATTGTCGTGCATCGTGGCTATCCTCTGACTGATGACCCTAATCAATCATCATAGTAGTCCTATCAGAGTACTTCCTCCTCTCGAATCACAACCCACTTTGACCAACCTCCTTTGGTATATAGTAGAGATCTATAATTGATAGATCTGAAGGCTAGGATTCAACCACTTGTCCCGAGGAATAACACCAACAGGGTCTACGAATTATGGGTTTCCACGTGTTCTTATCTAGACACGTCAGCACCCCTCGTCATCCTAATGTCACTCCCCGTTGGCCTCGCTTAAGCGGAGACTTATGTGGCATCCAAGTTGGCATCGAGGACACGTGGTCCTACCCAACTTCACCACTTGGCTTGAAACATGGAAATAGGGCCACGTCACCTTTCACCCCTTCAAATTTCCATAAAACACTGCCACGTGGCACAATAGCCACCCTCCATGTGGACTGATGTGCCATACACACCATTGTTGATCACTGGAACATCCTTGCAGTGCTAACACCTATTCTATGTGAAAAGGGTGGGTGGCATCATCCTTGTCAGTGTGACATCAACATCCTCCTCTCGATCACGTATAGGGCCTCCACATCGATCAACGGTCGAGATTACAACCCAGTTGTTCTTCGAAGGACCCACTGTGATGGATGAACATGATCTCTTCGAGAATTATCTAATGGATCGACAAATCTGGTCAATTCATAGTCTCGTCTTGGCCTAAGCATGGAATACTCAGATGGACCCCCTATGATCAATGGTTGAGATCATTTAGATCTCGATCTCTGAACACTACTCCGATCAATTATTGCCACATGTCCACTTTGCATCTTTTGGTGTCAAACCACCTTAAATTTCCACCTTCATCAAGTGGTATTCCCCTTTCGTGTAGCGTGGGTGTCGAGTGTGGTTCCCAAACTACTTTTGGGGGCTGCGTTGTGCCTATAATCATTGTTGTGTGTCCCTTGGTGGTATTTAAATTACCACTCACAAGGGTTTCTCTTACGCTAAACCCCAAGCACTTTAAGTATGCGTTATCAACGTGGATCGTTGATCCTTCGTTGATCAACGATCAACATTTAATCCCTAACTCTATGGTTCTTGCACATGGGACTTTGATCCAACGGTTATCATTTATCGATGGATTGATCTAATGACTGTAAATGACCTATCTTTTTCCATCTCTCATACGTGAGGGACCCCGACCAACGACCATGATTACTTCGTTGTGTCGAAATCGATGATTGTGATTCCTTCCAGGGAAAGGACACGAGATTTCATAGTTTAGCAATCCGCTTCAGGACTTTAGAGACTCTGGGTTTTTATTCTAAGCCATTCCTAAGGTTATTCAGGCCATTCCGAGTCTATAAAGCCCACCTAAACCGACTAAGGATTTTCCCATCGTCGTGTAAATAGAGAATTGAGCCCAGTGCACTATTCATACCTCACCAAGGGCATTTCTAGACGTGTTGGCTAAGCTACACTCTGATTTCCATCTATGTTACTAACGAATACAAAGGAAATCTCTACGTATGAACAAAAGAATAAAGAACACAAACTAACATACTCTCAAGTATAATTACTTTCATTCTCATTTTATTCATTTAAATTCACTACCTATGTATAGGAGTCATGTAAGGTACTATAGGGTACTCATACAACATATTCAGGGAAACCCATCACAATAATGTATAATTCTTGTTTACTTATAAAATTATAGCAACGCAAATGCTTATACAACACATAGTATCAACATGTACACATAATTATAATTTTGTGCAATTATAACAACAACATACTAAAATGTGAATAACACAGTAAATAACCAACACATGATTACATATTCATTCAAATAGTAAATTAAACAAACACATGGTGGATACTTATCTGATACAAATAGCCATCAATTGCATGCAAACCTCCTAATTTCCTCCCAACCTTAGATTATGTTTCCCATAAACTGACATTCGGTCACCCCCGAGCTGGGGCTTAAACTCAACTTGGGCAAGGAAATCCTATCCAGGTAAGGTCTCTCAGCAACAACAATATTCCAATTCAGGTGCCAAGTGTAATAGCCAGCCTACAGGATCTCATTCCACACATGTTTGTCCCACCCCAGGAAGTGTGCCCCTTCTCTGCTCAATAGTCCTTCGGCTACCGCACTTCCCTTACAAAGCTTCAGCAACAGGCTGGATAGGAAGTCTCGGAGCCCTGTAGCTGCAACTTGGCACTTTGAGAATCAATTTCCCAACAATTCTCTCACCTGGAGAGAATGCCACGGGCATGACAAACCACTTCTTCATAAACACTTCTCTCTCTTGGAGAGAAATGCACATGAGCCAGACAACGTTCTTCTTCAGCTTAATTCCCAGCCAAAACCTGCTTCAAGCGTCCTCAAGCAAAAATGGCGATGGCAACAAATACGTACAGCAGCAGTAATGAGATGGTACGAATCATGGAATGAATGAAAAATGCACTAAGTTTTGTTGTTTTTTTCACATGCACATGAAGTGTCACTTATGACTTCTCTAAAATTGTTGGTTGCACGGATATAACAATTAATGTCTTGGGCGATGCGACGATGAAAAAAATTATGGGTGCTTCCACTATCAATGAGGATGATGACTTTTCTATGCTTTATGTAGCCAATTAACTTAATGGTTTGGGGAGCATAGAAGCTAGTGAGGGTGCGTAGTGAAATCAACGGTTCAACTTCTAGTGGATCAGAGGGCTAAGGAATATCATCTGCTTGGGGTAGCTCTTCAATACGAAAAGCATCAACATCCTCATCAGAAATTACCATGAAAAGTTTTTTTTCTTTACACTTGTACCCTAGAAAATATTTATCATCACAATTATAACAAAGACCCTTGAGTTGGAGTTCAACCATTTTTGCTTGAGTTGATTTATAGATCTTGAGTTGAGTAGCATGAGGGGCAGGATTGGTGGGTCTAGGCCGAGGAATAAAACAGGGTTTTCTGCTCTCTAAAGAGACGACCTATTGTGCCTCTTTGGTGCATTTAATAGCTTCCAACCAATTCTAGGGGCAAGCCATTAGGACCTGGGCTCGGATTTCATGATTTAGGCCACTAATAAAGCATTCCCTAAAGAAGGCATCTGACATACCCTATGTTCTGAAAGCCAAGTGTTCAAAGGAAGTTATAAAGTCTTCAATTGTGCTAGACTGTTTCAACTTGGTTAAACGACCCAAATGGTGTGTATCAGTGTTAAAGCTCGAGCACAAACTGTGTCCAAGCAACATACCGTTGGCGTGAATTTCTACGCCATTTCCACCATTGTCGGCATTTGAGATCCAGATAGAGGATATAGTAATGGAGTTTGGCCAAATCATCAGTGATGCCATACAGGGAGAAATAATGTTCTATTTGAGTGACCTGGCCTGTGGGATCTGAGCCATCAAAATTGTTCACCTCAACACTGGGAAGACGCAGTTCATGATGAAGGTGATTGGAATGAGGGTTTTGGAAATGGGAAGAGTCGATGTCTTCATGATAAGAAGGTTGCTCATATGAGGAAGGGTTCATGGATCGGCTCAACAATGTGTCAAGCATGTATTATATGGGGGCATATTGGTCCTTGAGACTAGAAATAGATGAATTGAGGGAGCTAATGTTGACATTGATGTATGAGATGTCCTTCTTGTGTTGGGAGTTGTTGGTGAGCAAGGTAGTGATTTATTCATTGCGGGTAAGAGCCATTTCTGACTAGATAAAAATGGGCAGGTGGGTTCACATAGAAAAAAGGGTTACATCTGAGGGGCATCAATGTGGATGGGACGAAGAGAGGAAACCAATGGGATAGGTGGAAAATAAGGGTGTCAGGAAGGGTGGGTGTGTCCACGGAAAAAAAGAAGGATTACAAGTGATGGGTACCATTGTGATCAGGGTGAATAGCATAATCTAATGGGATAGGTTCTAGATAAGGGTGTCAATGGGACCACTCTACTCTTATTTTTTACCATGTGGAGTTATACTCCGACCTGAAGAATACTACAATGACGAAATGCCTAGATTTTTAGCAGGGAAAATTGTGTAGGAATTTTGCAACTCGAATGTAGGGGGTAGGGTTGTGCGAAAAAATATCCCTTCTGTTCATTTTCTTTTATGTTGTGTTCCCAAGGGTTGGGGTTTTTAGGGTTCCTATGAACTAGGGTTTTCCTTGTACTATTACTCTCTGATATACGTGATGTAAAACCTCACCATGAGATGATACTAAATAATTTTTAATAATTTAAATACATGCATTAAGTGTAAACAAAATTTAATGCTTTCATAGATGGAATAACCTACAACATATCGATAACTCTTATAATTTTTTTCAATGCTAAATATTCCAAAAATGAATCCAAATATACAAATATAAATGAGAATATCAGATAAATTAGAAATTAACTTTATGATTAAAATATTTAAATATAAACATAACAAAATATACCATGTAAAATACCTCCTCCCTACTATGTTGAAGACAACCATTTGCAATGTAGTCGTGTCAGTAGTAGGAAGATGCTTCCAAGCATTTATTTTCCCACTTTCCCAAAGTGAAACAATGGAATCCTCCCAACCAACAAGGAGCCTAGCCGACTTCCTAGCTCCAAGAAAAATTTCGGTTTCTTTGCCCTATGTGCCCATGACTCCAAGAACAATAAAGAACACATGCTTTAAGGAGACTATCACAAGAAATACATCTTCCAATAATTATCCAAACTCTCAACATGCTCCAACCTCTCAACCTCCCTTCATCACCACTTCCTCATCCTATTTATCAAGTTTCCATACCCACTTCTCGGAGTATCCTCAACCATATCCTCAACCACCCTCATTATTAGCCATCAATCTCCCTTATTTAGATTTTTTTGGGAAAATTTAAAATAAACTAAAATATAAATTACTTACATAAAATAACAACAAATAAAAAGCAAAGTCTTTCTTCTCATGCTAGCTTATAAATGCAACTTGTCAATTTTCCCCAAATGTACATGACATCCCACCATACTCATTTCATTCATCATACCAACCATCAATCGAAGTCACATAAGATACTTAATGCTAATAGATATTTTTGTATGCAATATAATTTACATAGTCATTAAACCATTCAATTGAATAGTTAATAATCTAGTTTAATAATTAATACATTAATTAATTCTATTAGTGTACATGTGCAGGGTATGTGCGCGTAGCTAGCGGGCACATATCTTATGCTTGTACTAACGATAATGTTAGGATATTTAGACACTTAGAAGTTAGTTAATCTCTACTTGGTCTAATGTGTCGTTAGGTAAAAGTGTGTTTCTTAGTGTGTTTCTTTAGTATGCATTAGTATGCATTTGTAGTTAGGGAATCTGACGGTCACGATATGTTCCATACATAGAATGATCTGACAGATCATATTCTTCTTGATCTTAACGGCCATTGATCTATGGCTAAACACCCGATTGGTCCATGATCTCTATTTAAATAGTATGGAGGGTCATTTGTTGATGATCGATTGTAAGAAACTCTCTTGTAAAATCTCTTTGTAATCTTTTTCTTTTGCAATAATAAACTGCTCCAAGTGGCCACGTTGGCTGGGGTCGTAGATGTTTCCCCATAGGGGTTTTACCACATTAAAACATTGGTGTGTTGATCTTTGATCTGGTTGTGTGAGTGGTTACTGAAGGTGTTAGTCCTCTGTTGGAATACCTATGTTGTCGAACATGGTATAAGCGCATGTTTGAAGACTCGCTCCTGTTGTAGATCGAAATCATGAAATCGAGTTGCCTCATCTTCATTTTCTACCATTTCCATACATTTTGGGGTTGAGAGGACTATTTTTTTGTGTCTGGAGTGCTCGTTTCAGTCAGGAATTATTCTTGTTTCACTCGAAAAGGTTTCCATTTTCCCAAGATACGACCATTTCAATTAGATCCGGAGGTATAAATCCTGCATACGCCCAGTTAAAATTTTTGCAGAGTATTATTTCGATTTTATATTGTTTGTTTCCGGGTTGCTACTCTTTTAGATCTGCGTATTCTCTTTGTCACGTTCCCTGTGCGATCTCGGAAAATTGGAAACACATAGGAAAAGGTGCATTTTCCGGGCAAGCTAACCGATATCTAACCCTTGTTGTCATCAAGAAGCGAAAAAAAATTCTTGTGTGAAAAGAGTTTATTTTTAGCACGCTCGACAACAACAACAACAATCCTCCTGCTAAACAATACAATATGTTTTGCTAGCCCACTTGATTAAAAATTGTCTTATTAAGTAAGAGGTAATGAGTTCAAGTCTCTCTTTTGTTACTTTTTTTGAAAAAGTTCATGCTCCATTGTAAAGTGTGTTACCACTGAAATTTTGTCTGCAACATTGCACACAAATGGTTATAGAAACACAGCAATGCCAACAATAATTAATTCACCTGCAGCACTAAAATGCATTTCCAAAGGCAAAAGCTATATAATTGAGCAAAATTTGACATGTGCAAAGTCGTTAAAGGAAGCGCTCGCACAGTGCATAGGCCAACAAAGCCCTTAGAGCACAAAATGCGTGACTGTGTACGAGAAAAGACACGCACTCTTGTCAATGACGCATTTATGGTTCTTGCTGACCCCCCAACCACTTATGGACCAGCTCCCAACCTAATTTGACCTCCATATCTGAGTGAAATCCGAATGGGGGTTTGGTCAAGGACCAAAAGGGTGCCCTTAAAGGCCCCTTGTTCAGACCAAGAACCAATTACATTTTTCCTTGAATAAATGCTATAAATGAAAATCATGGGTGCACTAAGAAACCAAGATCTTCATAGTATTGTTATACTGCCTCAATTATCCCTTGAGAATCCTCTTTTCTCCGTGGAGTATTCAAGCATCATTTCAATAGGCCATTCCACTCACCTCTTGAGGGAATATGCATTGATTTTCTTCATCATTTTCCATTTCAACCACTTATGAGCATATATAAATCAAATGAGCATCATACATAAATCAACTGTAAATAAGAAAACATGTGGGTAGGTGGATTTTGTCTGTATGGGGGAACAAAATAAAGCAAATGATCGTTTCTTAAAAGATGTATCGTCCTTCCTCTCAAATAGCACTGGACCTTCCAAGAGCACTCAATAGTGGGGTCTGAAGCCACTAGAAGAGGAACTAGTGAAGGATGAAATCATCAGTTATAATGAGGGGTAGAGGGTGCATATCCCAAAAAAGCTAGTGATATTTCCCAATAGCCACACAAAATCTGATCAAGGTGCAATTGTAGCCCACAATTGCCACTTGGGTAGATGTCTTAAATTTGGTTGCTAGGTACCTCAATCAAAGTGAAACATTTAGATTTTCGACCTCATAAATGGGTCATGGGATGGATCCCTTCCAAGAGTTGGGTGACTCAAGGGGGGACGCACAGAACAACCAGACCTTGACCTTCAACCCTTCACCGGTATCTCCCTGCCTTATGGTGTAGGAACACTTGACTTGGAGGATTTGAAATTTCCCTATTTGTCAACTTCTAATGTTTTGAGAATGTGACAACCAGATAACGGGGGTTTATTTGGATGCCTACCCCCAAGATCCTACCTAGACTAAAAAAAAATATTTTTGCACCTCCTGTGGAGGAAAACTTAGTGAGTTTTTAGAAAAAAATTAGATGTGGTGGGCTGAGAGATTGGGGGTGTGAACCAATCTCGTTTGAATTAAGTGGGTGTGGATAATTTCCAAAAAAGAACTAGTGGGAATTTTCAGAATCCTTTTGGAGAAAACTTACTTCAACCTCCACAATTCAAAATGGAAATTATGTGAGTGAGGAGTGACTTTTGTGTGTGAGCAAGTGAAAAAAGTATGCCAAGTTTTTAATAATTTAGTTGTGAAATTGCAACATGTGGACTTCATGTGGTCTTTACAAATCTTTGTTACCTAGCTTACTAAGTGTCATTGGTACAATCTTGCGGAATTTTAAAATCCCTAAAGAACTAGCATGTGGACATATGGGTCCTTACCAATCCTTTAAACTCCCTAAATGTTGTTTACACTAAGAAATCTTGAAAAACTATCCTAAATTGCAAGCATGTGGGCATGTATGGGCCCATTACTTTGATCTTTAAACTTCCCTAGTGATGTAAACTAAGAAAGCAATTTCAAGAAACTATCCTAAGTTTGCAACATGTGGGAATGTATGGGCCCTTACAACTTTTAAGATGTTTTCAAAAGAAACTAAGGGGGGCCCTAGGGGGTCTTTGTCCTCTCCTAAAGATTTTTTGTTAAGGGAGATGAAATGTCCCTTTAACCACCTTTGTGATTCTCAAGATCGCTCTATGGTGCGAGAGAAGAGCATACTCAATGATCAAAGTTAATTTTTGGTCTCAATATACGTGTTTTTATATGTGATAGCAATAATCTCAGCTTTAAAGTTTACAAACCAAACAAGCCATCCATGTGGAAACAAAAGCAAAAGAGGAGAATATTTGGTTCTTTTTACCCTCTAAGTGCCTATGTTTAGCTAACCTTTCATATCAGAAAGGAGTCTAAGTGGAGTGCATGGGCATTACAAATTGCGTGAAAGCAAGAATCTGAAGGCTAGGGGCCCTCAAATCATCACAAAAATGCTTACAATTTTGAAAATTTGGATATGTGCGCAGGTTACAATTCTGACAGATGTGCAGTGGGTGCACAGTGCACAGAGAAAAGAATCACGTGGAGCGCACAGTGCGTTGAGTGCGTGTCTGTAGGCTATAATATCCACACACTTTCTGATACACGTCGGGAAAAAAAAATTGAGTGAAATTCTCCTCCTCCAAATCATAATTTTGCTTTTGAAAGGTAAGGCTGGGCCGGTTTTGGTACCTGCAAGACAAATTGATTAAAAGAAGTGCTCTCTAAGCCGAAATAGAGTGGAATTTGATACATTTTCCCCAGTACGGTCATGAATCTGTTGTGTTTGTTTCATCACTTGGGTGAGCAAAACAATGACACTTGCATGCCTAGTTGGGCCTGCTAGACGAGACAGAAGTTCGTGAGTGGATTAAACAAGACAAACACATGTAATAAAGAAATAAACAAACTAAAACAGCTAAGAAAATAAAAACTAGAATTCATAAGAAACTTAGAACCATAAACAATCAACCAATGACCAAGATAATGCCACCAATGGATAACTATATTAGTTGGCAAAACACCATAGAGAAAAATGAGGACTTATGGGTCCCCTCTTCCTCCTTGGGAGGGATCTTGAGTTCCCTAATGGAGAGCTCTTCTTACAATGGAAGAAAAATGGCAAATGATGAAGAAAATCAATGCTTATTCCCTCAAGAGGTGAGTGGAATGGCCTATTGCAATGATGCTTGAATACTCCAAGGAGAAAAGAGGATTCTCAAGGGAGAATGGAGGTAGCATAACAATATTATTAAGATCTTGGTTTTGTAGTGCACCCATGGTTTTCATTTATAGAATTTCTTCAAGGAAAAATATAATTGTTTATTGGTGTGAACAAGGGGCCTTTTAGGGCACCCTTTGGTCCTTGCCCAGCCCCCCATTCGGATTTCGCTCAGATATGGAGGTCAAATTAGGTTGGGAGTTGGTCCATAAGTGGTTGGGGGGCCGACAAGAATCATAAATGCGTCGTTCATAGGAGTATGCGGTTTTTCTCATACACAGTCGCGCATTTGGTGCATTATGCGCTCGGAGGGCTTTGTTGGCCTGCACATTGTGCCCGCTCTTCCTTTAGTGACTTTGCGCATGTCAATTTTTGCCCAATTGTATAGTTTTTGCCTTTGGAAATGCATTTTAGTGTTGTAGGTGAACTAATTGATGTTGACATTGTTGTGTTTCTGTAACCATTTGTGTGCAATGTTGCGGACAAAATTTCAGTGATAACAAAGTGTATTTCACTTCAAGTATAAAAATGAATCACTATAAGTACCTTTAATATTTTATTTTAGAGTTATTTATTTTGCATGTAGTGTTCTTTTATAAAGTAACTTGATTGTAAAAGTGATCCTCACTTCTTTTTATAAAAGTGGGTCACTTCATAAAGCAACTTATTTGTAAAAGTGAGGTTATTTGGAGGGGTATCACCACCATGTTGTTCTTTGGTTACCGTTTATGATTTTTTTTAAAGGGCATAACTTTCACATCTGAAGTCCATTTTCAGTGCCATTTTTTTAGAACCGCCTAACTTTTCGAGATATTTCCATCTAGATCATCAATTTCAGTTTTTAAATCCATATTATCTCCATATTTAATATGGATTCTTCTAGTAATCTTTTTCTTACCAGCACCAACTACTTCCAATGGAAATCCCATATGGAAGATTTATTAAGAAGTAAAGGCTTGTATCGGATTACCTTGGGAAAGGAAAAAGAACCCACTGATGTTGATAAGAGAGTAAAATGGGCTAATAGGAGTGACAAAGCACGTGGACTGATCGAAATGTTCATCTCTCTTGATTTAAGGTTCCACCTTAAATAAATTGATGCCTCGATGAACCTTGGGAAAATCTTGAATTTGTGTTTGGTAAACACAATATTATTCGAGCACATTAGTTAGAAAATCAAATACTGACTTTAAGTCCAAATGATTTTTCTTGCATTGAAGACTATATATCTAAGTTTAAAACACTCAGAATTTTATGTGAAGAATGTGAGATAAAGCTGGAGGAAGAGAGTTGCATCTATATTATTATTTCTAAGCTAGGTAGTGCATATTCTTTGTTTGTATCTACCTTTTATGCCATGAGAGAAGCTCTAGGGAAAGCTTATCAAAAACCCATTGTTGAGTCCTTTTGTGATGCTTTGATTAGAGAGCAATATAAACTTGTACAACTTTGAGTGATCAGCACTGCAGGTACCTCCAACAAATCCTTAGTCACCCAACAGAAAGATAAACCAAAGAATCCCAAGAAGCAACATCATCGCCACAACAACAAGCAACATAAGGGTCCCAAATCCACTCAGACAGCTTCAGCTTCTAATGGTGACAAAGGAGCAAAATCTAAAAATAAGAAGACTGACAGACATTGCAACTTTTGTGGTAAAGATGGTCATGATGATTCCAAATGTTTCAAGAAGATGGCAGCTTTAGAAGCAACGATGAATAAGAATAACATCAATATTGATTCTACTTCTTCTTCTTCTTCTCATGGACATGCATTTTCTGCTTTTGGTTTCTCCTTCAATACAACTTCTAGTTCTTCTTCTGATGAGTGGCATATTGATTCTAGAGCATCTTATCATATGGCCAAGGATAAAGACATATTTTCTTCTCTAAATTAATGTAACACCAAGAAAATATTTGTTGGCAATGATAGATCTCTTAGTGTTGTAGTATCTGGAACAGTTCAAGTAGATAGTGGTCTTTTCAATGATGTATTATGTGTTCCAAGTCTTTCTTGTAACCTTCTATCAGTATATCAAATCACTCATTCAGGTGAAGGTAAAACCGTAGAGTTTTCACCTCACCAAGTTGTAAGTAAGGATCTAAAAGATCATAATCATGTTCTTTCAACTTGAATTGTTGATGATATTTTTAGGTTGTACCATTTGACAACTTTGGCTCATCATCTTTTCCATCAGTTTTTGTTGCTCATAGCGATGACTTTAGCATGAGCAGTTTGGTCATCTAAACTATTGCTCATTGCAACAACTATGTAATCAACATATGGTGACTGGTCTTCCTCTTGTTTCACACAGAGATGGTGTTTGTGTCAGTTGTGTTCTCGACAAACAACATCGGGACAGTTTTGACAAACATGCCTCTTGGCACGGCTCGAGCCCTTTGCATCTTATTCACAGTGACTTGTGTGGTCCACTTTCTTCTCCTTCTTTTTCTAGGTGCAAGTATTTCTTAATTTTCATTGATGACTTTTCCAGACGTACTTGAGTTTACTTCTTAAAACTTAAGAGCGAAGTTTTTGACAAGTTTTTGGCCTGCAAGGCCCTTGTAGAAAAGCAATTTGGACGTCAAATTCAAAGTTTAAGAACATATAATGGAAGTGAATATGTGAACAATAATTTTACAAGTTACTACACTACACATGACATCCAAATGCAACACATTGTTCCATATATACCACAACAAAATGGTGTTACTGACAGAAAGAACCGCACATTAAAAGAAATGGCTAATTGTATGATCCAATCTAAGGGATTAAGTCTAAAGTATTGGGTGGAAGCCATCAACTGTGAAAATTACATAGTAAATCACACTCCGACAAAGTCTCTTAAAAATATAACACCGGAAGAAGCTTGGACTAAAATTAAACCAGATGTAAGTCACTTCTGTGTATTTGGCAATATAGAATGGGCTCACATTCTTGATGAGAAAAAGGAAAGCATTGCATTCTAAAAGTGAGAAGTGTATATTATTTGGTTATTTTGAAGATGTCAAAGGTTACAGACTTCTTTAACCACATTGTAATGAAAATATTAGTAGAAGAGATGCTAAATTTGATGAAAATCTCTTGGCTTGTGAGCCTAATTTGGTGATTGTGCCTTCTTCGGTTTGCGAGCCATCTTCGACGTTTGTGCCTTCTTCTGTTCCTATTCTGGTTTCTTCTTCAGATGATGATAGTGAGGATGAAAATCCACCTTCGCCTGCTCACATTCCTCCAGATGAGTCCTTTGAAGTTGAACCAACACGAGCTCCACTGCTTCCTAGATGGGTCCGTTCTACATGAGAAGCAGCTGGTGATCTTGTCGATGATCCTTCGTATCAGTGTCGGACACGTTCCCAGTTCCAAGGAACCTCTTCTCTTTTGGCTCAATTTTCAAATACTCGTGATCCAGAGACATTTGCAAAAGCTTCAGGTCATCTAGATTGGGATACAACAATGAATGAAGAGTATCATTCTTTAATGGAAGACAATACTTGGGATCTTGTACCTCTTCCAAAAGGAAGAAAACTTGTCCGATGTAAATGGTTCTATAGAACTAAGCGTGCATCAGATGGAAGTGTTGAAAGTCACAAGGCTTGGTTAGTTGCCAAAGGATTTTCCCAAGTTGAAGGAATTGACAATAATGAAACCTTTGCCCCTGTAGCCAAAATGAATTCCATCTGCCTTGTTCTTGCCCTTGTTGCCTCACATAAATGGGAGGTCTAACAGATGGATGTTAAAGCTGCCTTCTTTCATGGAGATTTGCAAGAATAAATCTACATGGAACAACCTCTTGTCTTTGTCCATAATGACTCTAGCCTTGTTTGTCACCTTAAGAAATCTATTTATGGTCTTAAGCAAGCTCCCCGAGCTTGGTATGCCAAAATGAATGGCTTTCTTATTGACACTGGATTCTCTAGATTTCATTATGATCCTAATGTCTATACCAAGAAAGTAAGAAGTTGTCTCATAATCTTTTTCCTTTATGTTGATGACCTTATCCTTACTGGTAGTGACTCAAAACTTTTAAACCATGTGAAAACTAGCCTTAAGAAGAA
>CBVK0101730680.1:0-10825 GCA_900067695.1 Picea abies | reverse complement strand
CAATCATCTTTTTCTTATGCCCCAAGGGGACGTCTAAAGGTAAACCCAATGCAAGGCATTTTTGACGAGCGATTGGTGTTCTAGAAAAGTTATAGTTTATTAACAAGTCATCACCAGGAAACAAAATATGTATTAGATGCACAACAACAAATATGGGTGCCTTCCTTTTCCTAAAGAACTCATTGTCATTATAGTTTTCCTCAAAGGAACAATTTTCACTAAATAATGAGGACCCACAACTATTTATGAACCCTGAGATGTTCCCATGAGTTTGTCGACGACCATCGATATATAACATGTTTTTCCTATTTAAGTTTCAAGAATACTAACTTTTTATGCACATACTATACATGGAAATGATATGTTTGTGTTTGACAGTATTCAAGTAACCAGACCAACTATAAAGAGGACCACAAAATGACATAAGTGCCACTGATTGTTTGGGAGGAATGAATACATGTGAAAGCATAAGAAAACCAATATTTTCAACATCTATTTTAGACTTGGAAATAATACAACTATTACCAAAAAAGAGAATTTTATTCCAACATTGGGCACATGCATGGAAGACGACCAAGTTCCATACAAAGCTCATTTCTAACAGGTTTGGTGTTTACTTTGCAGATGAATAGGAAGAGGGAAGTCATCACTACCTTCCAACAATGGAATCGACTTTGGTGTGTACTTGGACATTTGTTTTCTTAACTCATACAACTTTTTGGATCCCCTAGTAGTGATGTTTTGGGTAGTATTGATATCATACCTTGGCTCATTATAATAAATTCCCATTGAATGAAAAGAAGGAGATAGGTTGGCCAATTTAGGATGAAATGTAGTTGAATTGGTTTCTAAATTTTCTAAAAAGGAGCATATGGAAGTGTTCATACATGTCTCTTGTATATCACCTATTGGATTGTTGACTGCAATGGGAGGTATTAGAGCATTAAATTTGGGTAGTCGATCATTAATATAATGGGACAATGTGACACATTGAGAGTTATTCTTCAACCCTTTACATTTTGAACAACCACATACCACTGACGTTTCATAAAAGAGATCCAATTCAAGGTGTAATACTATTGACCCAGGCTGTAGGTTATTAGAAGATGACATGTTACAATTGGCAGGGTAAAGCAACTGTCCATTTTTATCAAACATTTTCATGTGGTATCTTTCTCTTGATAATATATTGTAACATTTTTATGCTGGAGGAATATATTTTACATCTGAACTCGATACTGATTTATGATCCTACAAAATTAAACAAACAATTATTCATATGCATATGCATAAATGACATAAATTCAATCAGATAAATGAACTATAAATAAAATATAGAATTACTTCAAACAACGTGGGAGAAGTTGGAAAAATTAAAACAATATGGAATGAGATGGAATATAAAGCATTGGCCATTTGATGTTATAACCTTTTTTTCCTTTCATTTGAGCCAAAACCATCATCGATACATGCATGAATTTAATATTAAAAGTTATCAGTGATTTTAATTATTTTCTTATGCACTGGTGTGCCTGTATATATAGAATACACTAATGCAATACACTATTAAATGCATCGAACCGTGACCTCCATTAGAACCTCTGGAAAGAAAAATGTTTGTGAATTTTAATTGTAGATTTTTTCATTTATATTTTGTTGATAAAATTGGTAACAATCCATTTTTACATATATATGCACTGGGGCACAATAATCTATGTGACGCATTGATTTGATGACAAATTTGATTTTTTAAATATATATTTTATTAAATTTTTTTTACATAAAAAGTGTATTGGTGCACATTGTAGTGCATTGGTACATTATATACAATAAAAAAAACACAACGCGAAAAAAGAGAGAATTTTATTTTTCAAAATGTATTTGTTTATAAATTAAAACACTATGCTTTATTTCATTTTTTGGTAAAATTTCGAGGGAATATTTGTGGAAGAGATATTTACCACCAAAGAATTTTGAGTGGGTAGATTGTTTTGAAGAGTCAAATTTGGAAGGGATCCGTAGGACACATACAAATTTGAAGAGAAGAAATTTCATGTATGTGATTTCATACTACTGATGATTTCAATCTTTCCCTATTTGATTCAAACTATTTTCAATGCATGTAAAAAAAATAAAAAAAAATGTTTCATTGTTACCTTTGGTATTGGAATCCCTAGATTTTTGTTGCTTCTTTTGGTTCCTCTCTTTTTTTAACAAATAGATTTTCATAGGGTTTATTTTTTGAAGAAATACATTTTATAGGGTTTATTTAGTTGCATATGGGGTGTTTGGTATCCATTGAAATGGTACCACTCATTGCATCAGATTCCAAACCATGTCAACCATGTCATTGTTAGTGAACCCTGTCAAATCTTTCATTGTCAGTGATTTTATCAAAAAACATTTTTGTAGTATGTGGTGCGCATTGTACAGAGGTAGCAACCTAGTCCTCACTTTATATAAAATCTCACCAGAGCCCATATATCTATTAAAAGAACTAATTGGTAGAAAATATAAAAAATATTTATTTTAGTATCATATGTATATGGTTTAGTGGTGAAAAATTACGAATGGTATGCACTAATGCTTGTATATGATTCATGCCATGGGGAATTATCTTTAATGACGTGCACCAAAATACTAGATTGAATAAATTTTTCATAATTTCTATTTTTGATGATTCCTGATATTTTTTTATACAAGATGGCTGGTGGAAATTCAAAGGAAACATCTTATTGCAGCGAACACTATGGTATTTAGTCCCAAGAAGGGAGAGAGACAAGTTCTTTAAGTTTTATTAAAAAATTAATATATTTGAAATACTTGTAAGTTTAAATTAATGATGTGTATTGGTTAATGCATGTCATTCATAGAAAAAAATTAAAGAAACTCGATAAGATTGTTCACATTCTGAGTGCAAAAGAGTGTAAAATATTTATATAAATGTTGCAAACAAAGGAAACGTGTGGATCGAAAGGTAATCAACATTAAGTTTTTCTTTGAATATTTACTAAAAATAAATTTCTTAACATTAATCACTAACAAGTTCTAAACACTCAATTTCACAATTTTTTAATGTTATGTAGGGATCGATAGTAAGGGAATAGAATCTCATCCTAAGAGAAAAAACATTCTTAAGGATGTAAGTGATGATAATGGCTTGGTCATCAGTTCATCTAGAATTGTGCTTGCAGTTAATGAGAGGGATAGTTTGATTTACAAAGCTTTGAGGGATATAGTGGAAAGAATGTATAAATGTACTTTCCACTTGCAATACAAAAATTGATCCAGTGACTCCAAGAATAAGGTTATAAGTACACTACAGGAAGCATTTCTAGAGCCATGGTCAATGAGAACCGTGAGACTTGCAATAGAAAAAACTTATAATAACAAAAAAGAATCATATAAAAGGTATTATTACTAAACATGTTTTTTTATAATATTTTCCAATAATTACCAAATTAATTTGTTTTACTATATTTACTTGTATGTCCATTTAATAAAAAATTGATCCAGTGACTCCAAGAATCAGGTTATAAGTACACTACAGGAAGCATTTCTAGAGCCATGGTCAATGAGAACCGTGAGACTTGCAATAGAAAAAACTTATAATAACAAAAAAGAATCATATAAAAGGTATTATTACTAAACATGTTTTTTTTATAATATTTTCCAATAATTACCAAATTAATTTGTTTTACTATATTTACTTGTATGTCCATTTAATAAAAAATAATTTTCTTTTTCATTGTTCTAGAAGATTATGAAAACTCCAAGGGGAAAATGAGGGGAAAGCCAATAGTAAAGATGTCCAAAAAAGTGTACAAGGAGATAGTAAAATAAATGAATATAATTGCATCATAGGAGGATGCATCCCAACAAAAATGTGCATCAACAACATGTGATCATTCATTTATTGTTTAATGTACATTGAATTATTTATCATATTAAATACTAATTTTCAATTGTTTTCTTTCAGAAAGGAAAAAAATGGAACCCAATCAACACATAAGACATGATGACAAGGAAGAAAAGGGCTGATCGCAAAGTTTATTAGTACTTACATTTTCGAAGTTAAGATTTTCATATTTGTTGTGATATTTATATTTAAATAATTAATTTACACTCATCTATGGATGTCTTCTATTAGGTGCTAGCATAAAAAAAAGAGCCAACCGAACAATTGATTAACATTGGGTTAAGTGAGGGTTGTGAGTATATGTTGAGGTATCAAGGTTTATTTGAACAATTTGTAAGTAGCTATGCTGTTTAACTTCCCTTGTTTTATAACTAATGAAAAAATAATAAACCTTTATATTAATTATATCGACTATGCTTTGTCATGGCATATTGAACATGCAAGAAACAAAGTATGGAGAGGAGCCAAAAGAAGATATTTTGACACACGACACGAGACAAAGCTTCGAAAGCATGTGTATTGTTTATGGATAACTTCTTGCTATGGTACACATATTCTACTATATTATAAATATAGATTTACTTATTACACTTTATTTCTAGGTTTGTAGATGGAACATGAGCAGTTGGAACATCAAAAACAAGTCAAGTAAGAAAACATATGTTTAAATAACCAAAGCACAATACCGCCTACAATCAATCAAGAAATGAGGAATGCATACAATGTGATCTATGACACTAATTCAAGTGATGAGTGACAATCAATATAATTGAATCTTACTGGAAGTTGTATGTTTTGAAATATCTGTCTGTAAAAATCAGAGATTTTTCTTAATGTATTGTACATAATATCCCAATTGCATGATGAAATGTTACCAATAAGTGTAACAATTACATATTGGTTCCATTTTGATTATTCTGGACCATTACCTTATCCCAATTTCTATAACCATGGGTCTCTTATTCATATATAATAAAATGAGTTTCTTATTTTATTGTTGCATTGTTGATTAATTAATATGTGAATGATTTACATTGTTGCAAATAAAAATGGTGTATTATGATAGATAATGAATTAACAAAATCATTATATCAAACTTCAATAATAGAAATATAAAAAAAAATATTAATATAAAAAATTTGTAAAAAAAAATTAATTAAAATATATACATTTCAGTGCATTATTATGAACTCACAAAATGGTGTGTGAAATAATATAGAAAAAGGTGCTTTTTAAGGGGTTATATGTATTGATGCATATTAATAATACTAGATCACTACTCCATATTAATTATATTGAAGCATCAATGCATATAACGCACAATAATATATATTCTTTGAGAATTTTATGGTGGGTATGTGATAAATAGGCACCAATTCTTTAAATATAATAATAGCATCGGTGCTTTGAATAAAATGATTTCACCGGTGCTTTATATGTAATAAAATCATCGATGGTTCAAAACAAAGAATGATTATGACATCTCACCTCTAATATTTGAAATTCCTTTTCATTTTGGTGAATAAGATAATACATGCACCAACACATATGGATTATTTAAGCACCAAGAAAAACATAAAATAAAAGCACGTCGGTACAAAAAAAAATGGATGGATATATATGATATTAATGCTAAGAATATTTATATATAAATATTTTATTTCACAACTATTAACTCTACTTTTTATATAAAAAACAATATAGATAAGAACTACCCCTACAATATCTTAGAGTAGGATATTTATAGTATGAAAAATGAATGTAGTATCCTCCTATTAAGAGACTTTAATGCTAGGGATGCAACCAACCAAGATAGTGTTTTAAGTAATGAATTCAATCCTAATACTCTTTGGATAAATGAGGACCTTGATTTAGATAACAGTTAAAAAGAAACTCTGAAGACTTGATTAAGAATTTTTTTGGTACTGAGTTAATCAAGCTTTGTAGTTATCAAGATTTATGAATTTTAAATGATTTAAGAAAAGTTGAAAAATTCTAACAGGATGACTTGTATCCATGGGTTGGGTAGAAGTCTCATTGATTATGTAATATCAAAATCCCCATGTATACAACCAAATATTAAACTTTGATATTTTATATGACTACGAACCTAACTCTGACCATAGACCTCTAACCATAACTCTTAACTTTTCCATGCACAAAATCTCCATTGAAGAGCACTCTCACAACCAAAGGCACTTACTTTCTAACAAACAAAAATTCAATATTTTCTTAAAATACTTAAGCAATGATTTAAAACTCATAGTGTATCAGAACAATATTGAATTTGGCTATTATAATTTTACAAAAACTCTCTCTACTTCCATTAACAAATTATCTATGGAGGTGCTACATAAAAATAAAAGAAGTACAACTAACCCTTGGTATGATAATGAATGTAAAATTGATAGAAAACCCATTAGGGATGCTTCTAATGCATCTTTAAAATATGATAAGATAAAGAGATACAAAACCTTAATTAAACTAAGAGAATACAAACTTTATAAATAGAAGGCAAGAGAATATTTTTCACCTATTTAAGATAGATCCTAATAAATTCCCGAGGAAAATTCTAACTCGTAAATATAAAGAAAATAATAGGATTTCGTTGAACTTTTGGAATTTCTATCATAAAAATATGTATGAATCCCCTAATGTCATGGAAAACATGCCAAAAAAATCTACAAAGGATGAAGTGTTTTCTATAGAAGACCTTAAGTTTTGGGTTAAGCAGATCTCAAAATGAAAAGTTAAGGACATTGAAGGTTATCAAGCTGAAATATTAAAAATTGAAGGAACTATCCTCATCCTTCACATACATAAAATATTCAATTTAGGTATCTAGGAAGGCTTCCAAAAATCTTGGACTCAAAGCCTCATTGTACCTATTTTAAAAGAAAGGATAAAATAATTCCCTCTAGTTATAGAACCATTACTAATATCCACATTTTATCTAAGCTATACAAAAGTATTTTGGAAAAGAAGATCAGTAAATGGATAGAAATCCATGGAAAAGACCTCGATGCTAGGCTAGGTTTTAGAGGCTACCATTCCATTATGGACCACCTTGTTACATTTAGGATCATTGTAGAGGAGTGTCGTAATCATAAAATTGTCTCCTTTGTTGTTTCGCTGATTTTAGAAAATATTTTGACACTATGGCTAGGAATAACCTCTGGAATAGGTTAGAAGAGCTTAAATTCCTTTTCAAGTTAAGAGATGCTACAGTAAGGCTATATGATAAATTTATTTCCAAGTTTAGGAACACTAAGGGATAGTTGGAGGAAACTAATTTTAATATAGGAGTCAAGCAAGGTTTTCTCCTATCTCATACCCTTTTCGACATCTATATTGACAAGTTAGAATATTTCTTGAAGGGTGCAAGATGTGTTGGCCCAACTTTCGCTAGTATAGTCATCATCCTCCTTCTTTATGCTGATGATATTATTCTTATGGAGAAGAGTCCATATGACCTTGGTAATCAATTGATAATCCTCAAGGACTTCTTTTCTAGCATGGGCATGACTGTGAACACTGACAAAACAAATTTTATGATAATTGAATCCAAAAGGATCACCTACGATACTTTTGTTTATGGAAACAATAGCTTGGATGAAGTGCCTTCATACAAATATCTTGGAACCAATATCCACCACAAGCTTAATTAGAACTATAGCATTGAATACATGATAAATGGAGGGTGGAAATATTATTATGGTATTGAAAACAATTGTAAATCAATAGAACTTTGGGTTTGGGATAAAAAAACTCCTCTTTCACACTCTCATCACTTGGGTTATTTTATATGGATGTGAAGTTTGGGCTTGTAGCATATCTAGAGCATCCCATAGAAGGATACAATAGATCCAAAATAATATTATTACTTATAATAAAAAAATTAAGGGCAATACACCTTAAGATGTCCTCCTCATAGAATCAATCATTTCCCCCATTGAGAGAATTTATATGATTATATACCAAACTTACAAGAATAAGATAAACAACATGGATGACAAGAGGCTCTCCAAAATTGCTTCAAACTCTAGCCGTAACAACCAAATACTCAAGTTGGGATGGAATTAAGATGTCAAATCATGGAAAAATCGTTGGGGAATACAAGAAGAAGCCATCATGCATAATACCGATAATATTAGAAATATTATCACTTCTAAATTAAGGAGAATATGTGGTGTGATAAATAAATAGTGGATAAAACAAAATTAATATACTGCAAAGAGGTAGTCAACCCTAATTTAGAAGATCAAAAGTACATCTTAGTTTTAAGAGGTCCAAAGAAGAAAATCAACATTACTAAACTAATAACAAACTCTCACAAGCTACATAGTGAAACTGGGCATTGGACAATTCCCAAAACATCGCGAGATGAAATAATTTGTCATATTTGTGACACTAAGAGGGTAGAAGATGAAAAACACTTCTTCTTAGATTTCCTTTCCTATACACATATTATAGCCCATGTTAAAAAAAAAAATCCACAATACATACCTTCCTAACCTCCCCAGTCAACAAAACTATGGTGATCTTGGAACACTTCTCTCAATGATTTTTGAGCACATAAATATAATTTTAAAGAAATCAAAATAATATCTTATCTTCTGAAGGTCTAATAGACTAATTAGTCTTAGTAGACGTTCATCATCATCATCATCATCATCATAATATTTCATATGTTATTTTTTGTGCATTAATCAAATTAAGTATCCCATGTTAGCAAGAAAGAGAATATACACCATATTAAAAAATAGGGTGTGTCACACGCAAGTCCAGCAGAATAGAAATAATTGGAATTAATTAAAATTTCAAAGTTTTCATGGAAAAAAGAAGCATCCTTGTAACAAATAAACATTTTTCATGTTTCATGCCACCATTAGATTTAGGACAACATGATACTTCAGAAGTCACATCTGATCCTTGTCAATATCTTAGACTTTCAAAGGTTAATAAAGAAATACAAATGAGTCTTCTAGAATCACAACTCAACCAATAAGGGTTGAGCTATAAGATACCTATAGTTTATCGACTTAGATGTAAGATACTCACTTTTTAGTAGAGGTGATGACGGACACATTATTTTCAAAGTGGGCAATTGTTTTAACAAAATACCCACATTTCTTATGTGAATATTAAATTTTAATCAATTTTGTGAAAGAATTGTTATTTTTAATTTAACAATTCTATCTTAAGATATAATTAAAGTGTTTTTTATCCTTCGATTCCATGTAATCCCTATATAAAAATGTAACATCTCGTTCTTGTGCACACTTGATTTGAATTATTCTTTGAGGACACTTGCATGCAAGTGATCCGGTTCATTATATGATTTTCAGCTTTGATTATGGATTATGATGATGAGATTGTGGATTATGATGTTATGTTATGTTATTTATGTATAGACAAGTACTATTGACTGGTTTCTCCTCAGTGTGCAGGACTCTTGACATATTGAAGATGTCAATGGCATCAATGGACCTCCTTGGACTCTGTATCCAGTTAGGGAGTGGGATGTATATGGTTGGGTATTTATATTTATGCATATGTGATCTATGATCAGGCATATTATGATGTTTATGGATCGTCGAAATGTTTTGTTGATGGATGCAAGATGACAATTTCTTTCTAATCAAACTCACATTAGGAGTAAAGGGGTCATGAATGAAAACCAGAGATATTGAGGAAGAGGCGTGGTAGCTTCCCTACCACAACCTACTAGCACTCCCGTCGTCGCTCAAAATGTAGGTTAACGATTACCTAATTTGATAGATCCACGATGCCATGAGGGAAGACTAAGACAATTTCTCATGAAGATTCTAAGGGGTGCGCAATAAGGCAGGGTCGTTATTCCTTAGAGGCCCTTAGTATCACACAAGGTCGCCTGATGGAGTATTGACTCCAAGGGTTGGACGTCTACCAAAATCAGTCAAGGGCGAGTGACACCCTTGGAGGGCGTAGTGTGTCTTGAAGGGCATGTCGAGTAAATGAAACATAAATAAAGGCGAGTGGCACCATTGGAGCACGTTGTGTGTATTGAAGGGCACATAGCGATTTTTAACATTGTTGAGTCAATGAACGTAGGTGCCTAGAAAAAAATATTTTATTTTGACGTGGTTAGCCTTAAAATAAAAATGTTGTATGAGTAAAATTTATTAATCATAAAATTCCCTTAAAAAATTGCTAATCCTAGTTGAAATTAAAGCCTAGGTCTAAATAGGGTATGAGGACTAAAAATTAATTAATCAATTAATAAAAAGGGGGATGAAGAAAAATCAAATTAAGAATTTGAAGGAGAAATAATTTATCTAAGAATTAATTATTGTTTATGTGAAAGGACATGCTAATTTGGAACTTAGACAAAAAGGGGAAATTAAATGCAAAAAAGAATGTGGAACATAGAAAGGAATATAGTCTAGAGAACTTTCCTAAATAAAAATCAAATAAGATTTATGAAAGGCATCAATCATTAAAGGAAATTGAGGGAATAAAGGGACAACAAATTGCATTTTTAGGAACGCTTTTAGGATGGGTGAGGGAAATTTTCAATTAATATAATTAATTAAAGGAATTTCTGGTGCAACTTAGGGATCAGGTGACAAGTGTATGGGGGGAAATATTTCCTAATAAAATTTTAATAAAAATAATTTAACATGCATTTGGCAAGTGGTCCCTAAAATAACTCTATAAAAGTAATGGAAGAGAAGAGGAAATGATCATGACTGGTATCCATAAGGTTATGCTGTCGAATTTTTCTTAACTGATTTTTCTTGTGGGAGTTGGGATACCCAATTCGATTAGAGAGTGGTAGCTCGACCTTGTGAGGCGAGTTGGGAGATAGCTTTTATTTGGTTTGTGTGCGTGGCCCCTTTGCGGCTCGAGGGGCTCAGGGGGAAG
>CBVK0101730676.1:0-10280 GCA_900067695.1 Picea abies | reverse complement strand
TTTATTTGTGTCTTAAATGAATAAATCCTATTAATGATGTGTTGCAAAGTTGATCCATTTGCTTTTAACACATAAACTTTAGTTGCAAATATTTCCAAGTTTACAAGTCTTCTTCATTTTTAGATCAACTACGCACCCCGGTAACAATTTAAAAAAAAATTGTTTTACGATGCTTTAGGATTTTAATTTTTTATTATTTCAGGTGGTGCATCAGATAACCTTAATGCATCGGTGTGGTAATGTTATACAACACACCACATAAAATAATATAACAAATTTTATATGGTGTGTTATGTTACATGTCTGCACCATAGACAATGCTCACAAGTAATATACACACTGCAAGCGATGCTTGACTATTTTTTGGGCGCACCGGTGATGAAATTTACTTATTTTTTGAAGAAATTTATTTTTCTGTATTTATAAATAAATTTCTCATTTACTATTTTTTTTTTGTTTTATGTATGAGGTTGATGTATTTTATATGCCAATCATGTAGAGACATCAATGGAGAGAACAACAACAACAACAGGAGCAGAGGGTTGACCTGTACAATGTTGTACAAGATTAGGAGGTGAGGGAGAGGGAGAGGGATTTGTACCCTCGCCCTATTACTGCAATGACCCAAGTCCTCTTGAGAAATGTAGGCCTCCTTAAGTACTATGAGGAGGATACATCCCTGAAGGGGCACTCCAGGTTCTTGGTGCAGTTGATCTGTCGATGGGATATCCATCAACATGATTTCTGTGTCGGTCCTGATCAGTGGTACCAGACCATTGAGGAGGATATATATTTTATCACTGGGCTATCCTGGAGAGAGGAGGATTCTCCCCAGTTCTTTGAATTCCTAGTCATTGTTGCAACAGAGAGTCAACTCATGTACTCTCAGAGATATATTGGGGTTGATGTACTTTCTCTAGTTGATTTTTAGATGTCTGATGGACAACTACAGATCTCTTCTTTTGGTGTAGAGGAGGTTAGGTGCCTCTCACTATTAGTGACGACCATTGCACACTTTACCAGTGATGGGAAGTGCATTAATTGTGATCTTTTGTATTGTGTCAATTCTTTGGTATAGAGGACACTATGTATTAGATGGTCTTCCATGGGAGGGTGAACTTCCTTTTTGCTTCAAAGTTGTTTTTTTTTAATTTTTTGAGAGGTTTCCGGAGACGCGGCCTACTTTTGTTCGTCAGCCTTCTAGGATGATGACTCATGTGTGGATGCACATGTGGGGCGAGATGATTCCCAAGAGGGGCTAGCCGGAGTTTCCAGCTAGGATTTCCATTGGCATAGTCTGGGGCTACTATCCAGTGAGGTCGATTACATGTTCGTTATGGTGTCGTGTCGTTACACAGGGTTGGATTGGCGAGGATGTTTGAACATCCTCTTCACACCGGATGTGCCACTAGATGCTAGAGGTAATATTAATGTTTTTTTTTTAAATTAATCTAGTTTCATTTTATTGTCTTACTTAATTAGGATAAAATTTATTCTAACACGTTATTTAACTTATTTTATTAAATTGTTTAATGAATTTGTCTAATTATTGTTGTGCACTATATATTTTGCATATATTGGCACATTCCTTGGGGACATGCCTTCTCCCCCACCATATGACAATGAGGAGATGCCTGAGGTTGTGGTAGTTTAGGGTCCTCGGGTGTAAATACCCGACGACATGTGTCATACATTGGATACTAGATTCAAGTTGGAGTTGGGCGACCGACTCATTCACTGTTTAAAAAATTATCTTGTGATTATTTCTATGTTTGTGATTTATTGTTGTCTTGTATACCATTATATTGCATTCCATTACTTTAACTTATTATTGGATGTCCAATACTATTGTTCACCTAGGAAGAAACCTCTCTGATCCAGAAAAATGTTTTTAGCTCAATTGTATAATGCATCATCATTCTCATAAAAATAACAAGATTCAACTTACATCACTCTCTCCCCTCGTTTTCCTCTCTTTCCTTGCTCCTATGTCTTGATTCCACCATGCACTTTCTGATCTCTCCTTTTTTTCTTCCTCTTCCTCTCCCAATTATTTTTCCTCTGTCCCCCACAACAACCATATATATAAGTTTAAATTACAAATCATAGAGATAAGTTCAAATCACAAATATAGAAAATAATAATAAACATACTTTGTAATTTCCAATATAATTTTTTAATGGGTTATATATATATTAGATTGTGCACATAATTATATTGTTGTTTGTAATTCTGGAAATAAATTGTGTAAGGTTTTGGACATTTCCAAAACTTGTACAATTTATTTCCAAAATTATAAACAATATTATGAGGAATTGTGAAAATATACATACTTTAATACATCAATATATTGTTCTTAGTTGTTTTAACTCTAGGTATTGAACCCAAAGTAGATTTGGATAAAGCCACCACAAATTCAAATTGTAATAAGAAAATCGATCAAACATGTGCATAGGTATCGTATATGCTTTTACAATTGTATACATTTAAATGAAATACTCCAATAATTAACAAAACAATGTATGATATCCATTCAAATTTATTTTTCTCTGCATTCATAAAAGTCTAATAATCTACTTTAATCAGTTCTAGTTCATGTATCAAACAAAAAGGCATGACTGTCGATTGAATACTCTACAATGAAATAGTTTAATTTTGAATTGGTGTACTGTAGAAGAGTGGATATAACATTCAAAGTATAATTACCATCATATTATTGTTTCTGAAGATCGCTATGTGTGATACTTACCTACAATATGATGATCTCAACTCATATCTAATTGATTGTCTATAATATTTAACTTAGAAGTTGTTTACTCACAGTCGTAAATAACATGTATAAGTTTAATCACCAATAATATGTAAGGTGTATTTAAAATTCAAAATTCCAAAGGAATAGATAGTGATTCTCATTGAAGAAATGCATTTCCAATCCATAGGTTCAAGAGAAGTTATTATGATCGAGGTGGATATTGGTGGCTACCCATCTATTCTAACTGGCTCCTCTTGACAATTTTTAGTTCAACACATTCTTCTGTACTTCTTTGTAATTGTGGGTTCTATGCTTTCAGGGTTGTCTGAAGCCCTACACATATTCCAGGTGGATACTAGTGGCCTCCCACTTAATCCAACTAGCTTATTTTGTATGTTTTCATGTCAACACATCTTGTTGTACTTCTAGGGCCGTTTTGGGGCCCTAAACAGTGTTTTTTTGGATCGTCATAGTCAACCTATAGACGAAGTCAGAGTTAGATGGTGTAATGTGTATTTCTTGAAAAGACCTTTCCAATGGGCTATCATGTGCCTAAAACAGAGGTTGTATCCAAAATTTATGACCCCGCGAAGTTGAGGTACCAACTTACCCATAGGGGCCCACATAACTTTTGGCGTTTCATCTCCTAGGCTTAGGTTTTTGGATGTCTAGGGTTTTGACATTCATGAGTAATGTTAAAAAGGCCTATGGAGCCTTATTTTAATCATTATGCTCAAATAGATGCATGTAGAAGCCACGCCTCTTCTCAGAGATAGCTACCACCATTCGAGAAAGTGTTTCAGTTCTGCAGTTTTACAATTTCATCCTATTTCATTTATTCAATAGAAGATATTGTTCACTGGATATTTGTGTTGTTCTTCATATATCTATGTTTATTGTATTCAGTATTATAATCAGTTCGTTCCGCTCCTAAATCTGAATCAATGGTATTAGAGTGGTCTGCTCTTCATTTATTTTTCTTCGTGCATGTCCCCGACAAGATCTAGGTATAAGAAGTTAGGACTCAAACCAATCGATTCGTTGCAAGATTGGTCGCACCAAGCTTGTAATATACTAGATATAAAATGTATGTAGAACAGAAATAAAATGCTAGTAATGGCAGAATAACAACAATATAACTAGAACATTCACCACAATAACACTGAAATGATATAAGAATAACAATAGAAATAGCTCTTTGAATCTGAAAGCAATGTTCACGGGCCTCTTCTAGGGGGAAACCTCCAGTTGAGCAGAGCTCTATTACAATAATATCCAAGCTAGGGTTCACATACCCTCCACTCCTATTTATACTAAAAAGAAGCATCTAGAGGAAGATCCTTCTAGAAGTGGAAGCTTCTATTAGGTCTTCTTACATCCACCTTATTCTATTTTATTGAAAGGCCTTATTAATATTGACCTTTATTACATCTGAATATATTGTTCTACCTATGTGCGGGTTAGGACCCTAACATGTCCACCCCCTTAAAAACAACCTTGTCCTCAAGGCTTGAGATGAGGAAATTGTTACAGAATGGTAGTTGGTTCCCAAGTGGCGTCTACTGGAGTTGTATCTTTCCACTGGACTAGCACTTCCTTGATGGTTCTCTGATGTAGGCGACGCTCACGTTGGTCCAAAAATGCTTCTGGTTGTAGCCAAATGGATCCTTCTTCAGCTAACTTTGGAAGGTTGGTTTGAATTTGACACTTATCTCCAATCACCTTCTTTAAGCATGAAACAAGAAAAACAAGATGTAGCTTCGAATGGCTGGGAAAAGATAACTAATAGCTGACTTGTCCCACACACTTGAGCACGGTATATGGACTATAAAATTTGGGCACTAGCTTCTGACAATGCTCGGCCTTGATGAAAGTTTGCTTGTAAGGTTGCAGTCGAAGAAACACCTGATCCCCTTCTGCAAATTGACATTCAGAGCGACCTTGATCTGCTTGTTGCTTCATGCGATTTTGTGCCATGACAAAATTCTCTTTGAGGGTACAGAGAATAGCCTCTCTAGCTGTAAGTGTTAGGTCAACCGCCTGGACCTTCCAGGCACCCAATAAGTATGAGAGAACTGAAGGTGGCTTCTGTCCATATACCACTTCAAAAGGAGTCATGTGTGTAGTTGTATGGTATGAAGTGTTGTACCACCATTCAGCTAGGGGTAACCATTGAGCCCATTGATTTTTCTTTTCCGAGGAAAAACACCTCAAATATGTTTCCAAACACTTGTTGACAACTTTCGTTTGGCCATCAGTCTGGGGATGATAAGTTGTGCTGAGATGCAATTATGTGCCTTGTATCTTGAACAATTCTTGCCAAAAATTGCTTGTGAAAGTTGGGTCACGATCAGAAACAATAGAGTGCGGCATGCCATGAAGCTTGAAGACCTGATCCATGAAGATTTGAGCCACCATGGATGCTATAAATGGGTGTTGAAGGGCACATAAATGAGAATACTTGGAAAGACAATCAACAACCACCATGATGACGGATTTATTTCCCAATTTGGGTAAGCCGGTAATAAAATCCATAGAGATATCCTTCCAAATAACAGGTGGAATCGGGAGCGGTTGTAGTGTGCCCAATGATTTGACTGTTTCTCCCTTGTTGCGTTGACACATGTCACATTCAAGTACAAAATTATGAATGTCCTGTTTCATACCATCTCAGAAAAAGGAACATTTGACTCTATCATAGGTTTTGGTGAACCCGGAGTGCCCTTCTATGGGTGTAGCATGAAGCTCAGAAAGTACCATGGATTTAAGATTTGATTGTTTACTTAAATACAAACAACCTTTGTATCAAAGTTCCTCATGGAGCCAAGAGTACCCTGGGGAAGCTGGAGCATTGGACTGCAATTGTTGGATCAACTGCGAACTTTTGGGATCTTGTAGCCATTCCTGGCGAATGGATTGGAGCCAATCTGGTACAATGAATGAAAGAGAAAAAAGGGATCCTTCATCTTCATATTTTCAGGAAAGTGCGTCCACAACCACATTGTCTTTGCCTTTCTTATAAATGATCTCATAATCATATCCAAAGAGTTTAGTCACCCATTTTTGTTGTTCTAGGGAGGAAATGTGTTTTTCCAGAAAATACTTGAGGCTTTGATGGTCTGTCTTAATTTGGAACCATTGCCCTAATAGATAAGGACGCCACAGATCCACGACATTCAAAACAACCAACATTTCCTTTTCATAGATGGATTTGCCCAGATTTATTTTAGATAGTTGCTTGCTGGTAAAGGCGAAAGGTCGACCCTCTTGCACCAATTCCTTTCCCTGAGGCATCACATTCCAACACAAAGGTCTTTGTGAAATCGGGAAGGGTGAGGATTGGAGTGGTGCACATGACCATCTTCAAGGTTTGAAAATCTTGAGGAGCGGCTGGAGTCCAAGTGAAAGAGTTATTTTTTAGGAGAGTAGTGAGAGGTGCTGCAATCTTCCCATAATTATTAACAAACTTGCGGTAATACAATGTTAAGCCTAGAAATCCATGCAAGCTCTTAAGAGTCTTTGGGCGAGGCCAGTCTTGCATAGATTCATATTTTTAGGATCCACCCTAATGCCATCTTTTCCAACCAGATGACCCAAGTATTCTACTTCTGAGGTGCCAAAATCACATTTAGATCGTTTCAAGAAAATTTGGTGCTGAGAGAGTAGATGGAGAAATCGATCCACATGAGCAAGATGGTATGTCCAGGTTTTTCTATAGATGAGGATATCATCAAAGAAAACTAAGACAAAATGGAAGAGAAAAGGATGGAGGACATGATTCATGAGGCTTTGGAAGGTGGAGGGGGCATTACACAAGCCAAAGGGCATGACCAAAAACTCATAGTGGCCCTCATGAGTTCTAAAGGTAGTCTTGGGAATCTCTGCCTATTTCATATGTATCTGGTGGTATCCCAAACGAAGATCCAATTTAATGAAGAATTGGGCGCCACTCAATTCATCCAAGAGGTCATCAATGACAAGAATGGGGAATTTTTCTTTGATGGTAAGTTTGTTGAGGGCATGAAAGTCAGGACACATTCGCCAAGAACCTTCTTTCTTCAAGACCATGACCATAGGAGACGAGTAGGGGCTCGTACTAGGGCAGATAACACCTGCATTAAGGATTTTCTGCACCATTTTCTCAATTTCATTTTTTTGGGAAAAGGGGTGACGATATAGACGGATATTGGGAGGAAGGCTTCCGGGTATAAGGGGAATGGAATGATCATGAACACCACGGGAAGTAGGGAGGCCTTGGGGAGTGGAAAAGACCAATTGATGTTTAGAAATGATGGCTTGGAGGTCTTGTGGTACCAAGGGTTTCTCCGTTGCTTGTATGGCATGGAGTTGGGAGATAACACTAGAATGACCCTTTTTGAGCAGATTTTCCATGCGATGGGAACTAATGATCTCAGGTGAACCAACAGTGATGCCTTGGAACGTATATTGGTGGCCCTCCTGGTCGAATTGCATGGTTAAGTCTTTAAAATCCATGAGAATGGGACCCAAAGTCCTTAGCCAGTCAACACCCAACACAATCTCACAACCTCCCATGTCAATAGAAAACATATGGGATTTCAGGTGGTAGTCACCAATTTGGAGACACACATTTTCAAAGTTTGTTGAGGGCACGGAAGTCAGGACACATTCGCCAAGAACCTTCTTTCTTCAGGACCATGACCATAGGCGACAAATAGGGGCTCATACTAGGGCGGATAACACTTGTGTTAAGGAGTTCCTGGACCATTTTCTCAATTTCATTTTTTTGGGAAAAGGGGTGACAATACGAACGGATATTGGGAGGAAGGTTTCCTAGTACAAGGGGAATGGAATGATCACGAACACCACGGGAAGTAGGGAGGCCTTGGGGAGTGGAAAATACCAATTGATGTTTAGAAAGGATGGCTTGGAGGTCTTGTGGTACCGAGGGTGTCTCTGTTGTTTGTATGACATGGAGTTGGGAGATACCTCCAGAATGACCCTTTTTTAGCAGCTTTTCCATGCAATGGGAACTAATGATCTCAGGTAAACTGACAATGATGCCTTGGAACTTATATTGGTGGCCCTCCTGGTCAAATTGCATGGTTAAGTATTTAAAATCCATGAGAATGGGACCCAAAGTCCTTAACTAGTTTTCACCCAACACAATGTCACAACCTCCCATGTTGATAGCAAACATATGGGATTTCAGGTGGTAGTCACCAATTTGGAGACACACATTTTCACAACACCCTCCACATTTCATGGAACCACCATTGGTAATCATGATTTGGAAATTATTGACGACATGGATGTAGCAATGAGTTTCTTGGGCAATGTGGCAATGAATAAAATTATGGGTGCTGCCACTATCAACCAAAATGATGACCTTCTGATGCTTGATGTAATTGATTAGCTTGAGGGTTTGGGGAGCGGAGAAGCCAGTGAGAGCATTGAGGGAAATGACTGGTTCTACTTCGGGAGGGTCTGAGGGAGGGGTTATGTCAGTGGATTCAGGTGATTTAGACATAGAGGGAGTTTCTTCATCTTCTTCCAAAATATCCTCGGAGATGGCCATAAAAATCTTTTGTTCTTTACACTTGTGGGCTGGGAAATATTTGTCATCACAGTTATAACAAAGGCCTTTGAGTTGGCATTCAACCATTTCAGCCCAGGTCAATTTTTGGATCTTCAGTGGAGCAGAGGGAGTAGTGGGATTTACTGGTTTAGGGCGAGGAATGAAGGAGGGTTTGCGATTTTGATAAGATACAACCTATTGTGCTTCTTTAGCTCTTTTGGTATCCTCCACCCAACTCTCAGGACGAGCCATGAGGACATGGGCCCGAATTTCATCCTTGAGGTTGCTGATAAAACACTCTCAGAAAAAGGCATTAGACATGCCCTCTGTTCTAAAAGCCAGGAGCTCAAAGACAGCTATAAATTCTTCCACTGTTCCTAATTGTTTCAACTTTTTCAAATGGCCCAAATGGTTGGTGTTAGTGTCAAAGTGTTCATAAATCTCTACCACAAATTGTGTCCAAGCAATATACCCTTGACGAGAATTTTTTCTCCATTGCCACCATTGCCAACGTTCTTGATCTAGATGGAGAACACCATATCAGAGTTTGGAAAAGTCATCTATAATGTTGTATAAAGATAAGTAATGTTCCATTTGGGTTACCCAACTAGTGGGGTCCGAGCCATCAAATTTGGTCACATCCACCCACGAAAGGCGTAGGTCACGTTGAAAGTGATGGTTCTGCAAGGTATGGGAATGAGAGGAATGGTCACCTTCAGTATGTGGGGGTGAGGAAGAGGAAGGGTTATCTGTAGGGATATGCAGTTTGGTGCAGAGTGTCGAAAAGACTGATTCAAGATGGGTGGTGAGGTCTTGTTTGATTTTTCCCATTGAGGACTGCATGGTTTTATTGATGGTGGCAACATTGGCACTGAGTTGTTTCACTTCTTGTTGGGTCTCAATGAGACCATATTGCAAGGTGTTGAAGCGAGATTCCAAGTCTTGGCTACGAGTATGGGCCATGAGGATGGGGGAATTGAAAAGGGGCAGGTGGGGTAAAATTTTTTTACCGAAAAAATGATATGGATGAATGTGATAAGGGTGAAGAGATGAATCCAATGGAATAGGTCTAAAATAATGATGAATAAATTTCCAGAATTTTTTTTTAACGGAGTTACACTCCAGTCTAAAGAATACTGCAGAGAGGAAATGCCCAAATGCTTAACCAAAAAGAAATGTGTATTTACTTGGCAACCCGAACACAGTTGCGCAATAATAGATCTTGTTTATTTTAATTTGTTTATGTTTCTGTTCCCAAGGGTTAGGTATTCAAGGCTTCTACAAACAAGCATTTGCCCTGTGCTATAGCTCTCTGATATACGTGCGGGGTCCAACAATAGTACTCAGCCCAATATCTTAGGGTACTAACTAAGGAGGATAGACTGTACCCTTAGTCGTACTACCCAACTACCTAGGTACTAGAGAGTATCTTCTCGAGTGTTGTTCTCGGTGACACTATATAAGTCAGGCGGTCGATCGGTTTATCTAAAGAGGGCTTCAGGTAATCTAGGTCGATCCATACACAGGTGCTATCTGATGCACTACCACTCGAAGGGGTATCGACAGGGGTTACAAGGGTGGCCAACGGATGTGATATTAAGCACCACTTGTATTTCCTACATGTATGAATCCCTCAACCGTGGGTTTATGCGCGTAATGATAGATCTCTATGGCTTAAAGATGTCGGAATATGTTTCTACCCTGAAAAAAAAAATTTAACCCACACTTTTTGTCGAGGAAAGTGCTCTGATACCACTTATAATATACCAGATATAAAATGTATGCAGAACAGAAATAAAATGCTAGTAATGGCAGAATAACAACAATATAACCAGAACATTCACCACAATAACACTAAAATGATATAAGAATAACAATAGAAATAGCTCTTTGAATATGAAAGCAATGTTCATGGGCATCTTCGAGGGGGCAACCTCCAGTTGAGTAGAGTTCTATTACAATAATATCCAA
>CBVK0101730671.1:0-37296 GCA_900067695.1 Picea abies | reverse complement strand
TTGTGGCCAGTCCTGAAACTAGTCAAAATCAGGTGTTTCGGGTAAAAACGTCATAACTTATTCATAACAGGTCCAAATTCAGTGAGAAAAACTGTGTTGGTTAGGTTACAGTCTTTAGTAGGCTTTGTAGCAGTTTCAAATAATTTAATCAAACATTTTTTGTGGGGCACTCTCTACAAGGTCGCTCTCTAGAATAAGCCAGAATTCAACAAGGTATGTCATTTTTGCTATAACTCCTTTTCTGGGAGGTTCCAAGTAATGCCACTTGGAGTAATTTCATAAAAAACACTGAAGAACATTGTGTATCAGTTTCAGAGATTTATACATTACAGGTTCAAAGTTATGATTACTTCAAGTTAGGATTGTTGACAAATCCAAAACTAGGCATGTGAGACTAAAGAAAAGTTTGATGAAAATGCTAGTCTCTTGTTTTTAAAAGTTAAGGAAGGTTTGCAAGAATGTGTTCATATACACCAGGTCTATTACAGAGCTAAAAATCAGATTTGGATGATGAAATTGATGAGGGCTTTTGGTTGAGGTACATGTTGAGTACATGGTTGAGACAAGTAGTTGATGAGTTGACATACATGAGGTGTATAGTTGATGATGTTGGTACATATTGATGATTCATTGTTGATGAGTGGTTGACACATAATTGGTATATACTTGGTACATGGTTGGATGCACTTGTTTATGGTACAAGTTGATTACAGGTTGTTTGGCACAGGTTGGTGTATGGTTGATGCTCTTGTTTATGGTACAGATTGATATATGTTGAGGATTGTTGCCTCATATCAGTTGGTGCTGAGAATGAAAGATGAGTCTTGCATATAGATCTGGTGCTCTTGTAGAGTTGTACTCTATTCAGTTGTTGCTAATAAACCCCAAGGATTGTAGTCCGTAATAAAAAGAAAATTGTACATACATTTTGTGTTCATTGTGGTGATGACTTGTTGATGATATATTGTTGATATGTGCTCACATCTAACTAGTTATAAATGAAAACAATGGGTAATGAATAAATGTTGAATGCTAATTGATGAGTTTTTTTGCAAGAGGGAAGTTTTGGAAAAAAGAGCCCCACACTCATTCAACCCCCCTCTAAGTGTGGTAGGTGTGTCCAACATATATAACCTACTCAAGGAACATGTAGCGCTACTGTGACTAATGTTTGACAGATGTAGAGAATTGCAAATCTCATTGAATCTCAGAAAGTGCATCTTCTGTGTACCACATGGGAACTTGTTGGGCCATTTAGTCTATTGAGAAGGAGTATTGGTAGACCCAGATAAAGTTGCGGTCATTGTGAATATGCCTCCGCCTATGAGGGGTAAAACATTGCACTTCACGATGTGACATACAGGTTACTATCAAAATTTCACTCGAAGATATGCCAACATTACTGCACCTCTGGAAAACCTACTGAAGAAGGTTGAAACATTCTAGTGGACCCCAGAATGTGATAATGCATTTGAGACACTTAAGGAGAATCTCATCACAACATTGATTCTAATATTCCCAAACTGGGAGAATGAATTTCACGTCCATGTAGATGCTTCAAGAATTTCCTTGGGAGCTATCTTAATGCAACTTGGAGATGGAGCTATGGACCATCCTATCTATTTTTCGATTCGAAAGTTGTCACAAGAAGAACAACACTACACAACGACGGAAAGGGAGGGCTTAGCTATGGTTTATGCTTTTCATAAATTTAGACATTATTTGTTAGGGTCTCATTTCAAATTCTTTACTGATCATCTTGCATTGAAATATCTAGTTAACAAACCTATGTTGGAAGGAAGAATTTGTAGATGGTTGTTGTTATTCAGGAATTCTCCTTTGAAGTTATCATTAAGCTGGGAAGATGCAACATAGGACCTGATCATCTGTCCAGATTAGAGTCAAGGGAAAGTGGCAGAGCAATAGATGATCAGCTCCCAGATGCAAACTTGTTCAGAGTTGAGGCCATACCAAAGTACCTAGAGGACATAGTAGTCTTATTAAGTACGGTGGCCTGCCCAGAGACATATTTCACAACCCAGAAACGCCACATGGTTGTTAGAGGAGGATATTACTAGCTAATCGCTGGAAAATTATATAAACTAGGACTAGACAATATCCTCAAATGATATGTCCTGGATCATGAAAGACAGGATATACTCTGGGAATGCCACAATGGAGTTGCATGAGGACACGTAGGAGGAAAGACCACTACACAGAAATTTATCCAGGAAGGATTTTGGTGGGAAACACTCTTCAAAGATGAAAAAGTATATGCTAGATCATGTGACATTTTTCAATGAGTGTGTAAGTCATCCCGATGAGATGAACTACCACTGCAACCAGTGTAGTTGAATTCATTGGACCAATCAAACCCACAACCAATCATTCAAAGTCTAGGTACATCATCTCCACTACTAGCTACCTTACCCATTGGGCGAAAGCAACAATTGTTCAGGACTGTTCAAAAATATATTGTTGCTAGGTTCATCTTCATGAACATTATCACTCGTTTTGGATGTCCTAGGATTTTAACAAGCGATCAGGGAGATAATTTCATTAGTAGCACTACAACAATGCTCATAGCATATTTCTTGATCCAACATCACAAAAGTAGTCCTTACCATCCACAGTCCAATGGAATAGTCGAATCCTTCAACAATATTATGGAAAGAGGGATGACAAAGGTCTATTGTGAAAACCAAGAGGATTGGGATGAAAGAGTCCCAACAATATTATGGGATTATAGGAAAACCACAAAGAAACTCCATAGGTATACACTGTTCCATCTAGTTTATGGGCGAGAGGTAGTGGTGCCTAAAGAATTCATCACTCCAAGTTTTTATATTGAACAAATCACACGTATGTTAGAAGAGGAATCTATTGTGCAGAGACTTATGGAGTTACAAGAACTTGAGGAGACCATATTTCTAGTAGACTTCCATCAGATGGTGGAAAAAGAAAGACAAAAATATTAGCACGATAGACACATTAAGAAAAATGTATTTACGCAAGGAGACAAGGTTATACTTTATGATAGTCGATACCAAAAGCATCCTAGCAAGTTACACATGCACTGGTTGGGACCATTTATCATTGCAGAGATCTGACCCTCAGCAGTAGTTAGACTGACGTAGACCCCTGACCCTCCGGCCGAGATCCGAATAGGATCATTCTTCTTTGAATTTGCAGAACTGAATTAGTTCTTTTGGGCCCTCACTGGAACCCCACGAATTCAATCCACAGGTCCTTTGGAAACCCCACCTATGCGAACAAGAACTAGGCACGAGCTCCACCTTCTCCAAGGACCATGGCGCTATGGCTGTACTGAGATTTTGGTAATCGGGAGTTTGAAATGTAGCGACCCAACCCCTGGTCACTCCATTCCTCAAATTCCCAAAATGGCTCAGATCTTTTCATGATTTTGCGAACCGGGAGTTCATGATGCAGTGACTCCAAAATATCGCCTCCTCTATTTCTCGATCCTCGAAATGATGAAATGCTTAAATGGGATCAATGTCTCCGGCTCGTGCTGCATTTCCCCAAATTTTTTTGAGGTTTCATGAGTTCGCGAGTCAGGAATCCACGTCTCCCGACTCCTAGCCTCTCGACCACCCGGGTCTTGAAATGCCGAAATGCCAAAATGGCTGCTTCCTCCATGACCACAACCATACTCCAAGAGCGCGTCGCATTTTTCAACTTTAAGGTTTTCAATGCAAAGTGCCCCAACTCCTTGTCATCGAAATTGTCGAAATGCTGAATTCTGAGATGTCGAAATGCCGAACCCCGCTCCAAAGGGGAATCAACCACTCCTGATATTTTTGGGATTTTGTGAACCAAAAGTTCACGATGCAGTGACTCCAAAATCTCTTTTCACACCAATCCCTGAATTCTTGAAATATGAGTTCGTTCAAGATCCTATGGCTATCGGTCCTTTGCGCTAGATCTGACAGTCCATATCTAATCTTCTGTGCTCTCTCTTCCTATTGTCCAGATGTGAAACTCGACAGTCTAGATTTTACCTCTCCAACTTATCTAATGGCAGTTGTGCTCCCTCCTAAGATTTCAGAACTTCTTTCCTCCCCTTGGGAGTTTTTCTGAAGTTTCAAAGGCCTCGACCTTTGCTTCCTTTGTGAGCTCGATTCCTTTAGATATCACCTGCATTCTAGGAATGCTATCCCTCCTAAGATTTGTTCACTCTGAAACCTCAAAAGGTTTCTTGACCTTTTCACTCCTTGTAGGACCTTTGCATGAAATGGTGATATCTCTTTTGAGCTTATCCATGGCTTTGACCTCAAAGTGTCTCTGTCCCTTTCTCTCCTTGAAGGGATGTAAGTGACCTCTGGCAACGTCCTTCTCAAGCATGCTTTGTTGAGCCTGTAGGGTGTTTAGTAACCCTGTGAGTGTCTCCTCCTGTGACACTTCTCTTCTCTAACATAACTCGAAAAGAGTCCTTTTGTGCACTCTATGCAACTGCTCAATGTCCTCCTGGCAGAGTTTCCATAGAACCCTCAATGATTCTATTATTTTTGTTCCTTCCTCTACACAGTCTCACGTCCAAGGTGTTCAACAACCTTGAGGTATCTTCCCTGGGTTAATGACTTCCTCTGGTGTGCCCTCCTAGCACAAATCTTTCCAAATTCCATAGAATTCAGAAGTGCACTCTATGCACTGGCTCAATGCATCCTGTGCATTTGCTCAATGCCCTCCTAGCAGAGCCTTTACAAAATCCTCAGAAATTCTGCTTCTCCTTTTTGTGCTCTCCTCTGCATAGTTTCTCCTTCAAGGTGTTCAACAACCTTGAGTCTTCCTCCTTGAGTCCATGAATTCATCTGGTGTGCCCTCTGTTGGCAGCCAATTCAATTTTTTTTATTGCCCTAAAAGCTACCTACACCTATGTCTTCTGAACTTCAAATTATTGTCGCTTTTGTTTTAATAGACGATATTTTGATTTCTTGCGACACTTGCAAATTGGTCTACATTTAGTTTTGATGATTGTAAGCGTGAAAACTCCTCCATCATTATTTGAACTATCATGATCTTCTCATTGATATTCTGAATGGCACTTACCTTTGGTTTATTATTGTGTGGCTAAATGAATTTTCAAACTATGCCTATTTGGACATTTTGGTTGCATAACTTAAACTGGTAAGGCATTGAGCATGAACATTTATGTTTTTTGAAACTTCCCTAGACATTGAATTACATATGGGTCATGGTTTATTTTTGTTTTATATTATTGATGTGATCCTTATTGTAATATCTCTTGACTTGTCGATTTTATGAAACCGATTGTCACAATGTTTGGAAACCTTTGAGTAAAATGTTTGATTATGCAATGGCGCGTTGGTTTAACATTTGGGTTTTGAACATTCGTGGTTTGAAATAATACGATGGCACATTGGTATACCATCCACCGTTTGATTCTTGGGTTGGCTGAATGACAAAGTTTAAACTATGTTATGATTTCTTCAACAGTGGGTTAATTCAGAGGTTGTACTATGCCACTACTATTATGCATGGCGGTGAATAATCCCACCACCCTCACACGCACACATTAATGATTCCCCTTTGATCGTTCATAACCCAAACGACTTTGCTCCTGTGTGTTGTTGTTTTCAACCCAAACCCTGACCATGTGCCCGCACCATGGCTCCAGTCGTAAGGGCTGAACCAAATGGTAGCAAGGCTCTGTTGATGTTTGACAGTGCTCACAGCGACCTTGAGGAATTTGGATGGCTCCCGTTCATACAAAATTTTGATGGTTTTAACTCCTGCGTTGCTCGGAAATTCGCTTTAACCTTTGATGGCTGTCGAGCCAAGGTCGGGGATGTCCAATTGGAAATTGATGAGGAATTTCTCAGTTTAGCTACAGGTTTGCCTGCCACTGGAAAACGATGTTCCAAGAATTTAAAAGTGGAAGAGGTCCCGTGGACACTGCTCTTCCAGTTGCGTAAGGTTAGCTCCTGTGATAAAGGTTTTCCCGCAAACATGCTCAAGCAACGTTGGCACGATTTGCTAATGATAATCAAACAATTTATCACCTGCGAGGGTCGGTATGGTTTTGTTTTCTTACACCACCTTCATTTACTTGTGGTTTTCATGGTCTATGAGCTTAATATGCCTTATTACTTGCATAGAAGCCTGTTCAAAATGTCTAAGAGATATAAAAGGAACCAGGCTGATAGCAGCCTCTTTCACTTTGGGCTGGTTAAAATTATTGTTGTTTATCATTTGGGGTTACATGGAGACTGTTGGAATGATTTCCTTGCTCGCAATTGTTTTGAGGATTCGAATCCACCACAGGTTGATAAACCTGTGGTGACCGAGAACAAAGCTATACCCCCGGTACCCTACAGTATCCTGTTACCTAAACCCTTACCCAACTCACCTATTGACCTACCCCACTCTGTGACCAAGGATGTCGAAACTATTAAGCCTGTGGGCAAGAAACCTAAAGCCAAACCTACTGCGAATTCCAAAGGCAAAAATAATGCCCGTTTAATCTCTCTCATGGAGAGGAACAAGCCGAAGCCCCCTGTCAATCCTAACCCTATCGTGTTAAGCAAGGATTCTGATTCAGAGGTTGAACATTTTTTGGCAAGTGAATATCCCTATTCGGAAGGTCTTTGTGCCAAACCCTCATTTGACTTCGTGTCGAACCTACCACCTTGCTTGCAAAACGACCCTGATTACCATAGCATTAAGCTGCCATGTAAAACCCCCGGTGATTAGTCAAAACCCTCTCCTTCTCTACCTCAACCTACAGCGCCACCCTGTGTTCAGTTCGGCTCATGGCCATAAATATATTATCTTGATGTACCTATGCTACAGTCCAGAATTCACCATTTGGAGGATCAATTTGCACGGCTTACCAGTCAAAAGGCTGAGCTTCAAACCACTGACAAGAAACAGAAGACAACAAGTTTTATTTTGTTTAAGAATGTGGAGTCACCTACAGTAGTCGTGAATTCAAAATTGACATAGCTTGAGCAGCCTCACTGGTATGTCTATCACATGTTTATATAAAAAACTCATAGCTCTATTTATAGTTTGGATTTGCTCTGTCACGTTATATGCATTATGTACATAGTTTTGTTTTGGTTGATCGAATTTTGTTTCCCAGTTTAGCTTTGATTGGATTGTCTTCGATTCGATTGATCGTGGTATGGATTTGATTGTTTCGATTTGGCTTAAATTGGATACTCTGTTGCTAATTGAAATCATTTCTATCCTTTCTAAACACAAGTTGTTTCTCATATTTCAATTTTGAACACAATCTATGTTTTGATTCGAATTGGTTATATTGTATATGATATGGTTGACAATAATGGTTAACTATTACGATTTTATATCCATATGATTTTCGATCAACAGGGATACAATTCGGGTTATGTTCAATATGATTCTATTTTGTGGATAGATACGATTCATAACAATTTACACAGCCGATTGATTCGCATTATTTTAGTCGACCGTGTTATCAGTTTGATTCGTATTGTAATGAAAATGTTGTTTGAACTTGATTTGAGGAACGAAATTGACTGTATCCAGTCTCACGATTTGTTTCTATAATTAAAATCAGTCGTATTTGTTTTGATTATTTGCCCAGCTAATAATTATAACTTATGTTGATTCTATTAAGATTGCGATCCTGATCTTGCCTGTTGCTTGTGCAACGATCAATCACAAATTTGATTGGGTCGATGCTGTTGAAGTATGATTTTGTTACACATAATCGAAACAGTTTTTCCATCGATGCATTCTATTGAATGATATGAATTCTTGTTATATCATTATAGCTGTGTTTGATTAGATCATATCACATACGATATCACTCATTGATTATTTCATTTGAATTGAAACAATCTTGTTACTGTTGACCCGATTTTATGGTAACAGTGAAACAGAGTACTCCTACCTTTGTTTTCAATTGAATCACTTTTGATTTTGTTTAAATTGAATAATAAAATCATGTGAGTCATTAGGGATTCGTTTTTAATGTTTATTGGAAGAAAATTGAATTGAATTATTTTAATGAGATTTGATTTGATATTTATTTGATTCTGTATGTTATTTTAGACTAGCTACAGAATCAGATGATTTTGTAGTTAAGTCTGTTAGATTGGATTTTTATTGTTTTGTTACTGAAATATCTTTCTAACTTGATATTTTTTATCTATTGCAGATGAAATTGAAATTACGGTGGATTTGATGAGCAGTTAGGGGATATTTCAAAGATTTCAGTTGCATTTTAGCTTCTTAGTTTAGTTGATTTTGGTATATCTCCCAGATTATGTAAAACAATTTGATATTATCCACAGGAAGGTTTTACCCTGTGGACAGACTTATATATACTTATGATTTTTGTAATAATGGACATCCTCATTCGTGGGAGAAGAAGGATATGGAATTATAATACAGACTGAAGAAGAATTTGATGTTTTGTCACAGCTTTAGCTTCTCATTATATCAATATTTTGTTTCATGTTGAGTATATTAATTTGTATCTGGTTAATGACTACTTTAGCTATCTTAATCATGTGAAAATGATATAATTTTAATCACTATAATCCATATCTGGTTTCTTCCAACTGTATAAAAGACATAACAATTGTTTAATTCAGTTTGTGAATGACAGGTTTATCTTCTTCATAAGTTGAATTATCAAATATAAGTTTTTGCATAACAGGTTTCCCTTATTGCAGAGATTTATAAATCTTATAGTTGTTATGATTTTTTATGTCTTGTTTGTCCTATAAACCAACTCAAAGAGCATCACAGCCTATCGTTTACGAGAATCTAATGGACTAACCAGTGCAAGTTTCCTTCCTCCAACCAGCTTTGAAGTCATCATACACAGGGCAGACTTGGAGCGTTTCCAGGTCAGTTTTTCGTTTGTTTGTTTAGATATATGTGTTTAGTATATTAGATTGTTTAATTTCAGTAAATATATTATATCGTTTAATTTCAGTAGTTTTATTCCTTATTCATAAAATCAAAAAATCAAAAATATCTCTAGTTGTCTTAGGACAGAAAGCAAATAGAGTTTTACAGGTTTTATTTAAATCTGCGAGTTGTGAATATTATATATTTGTGAATAACTTGTAATCTAATTAGTAATTAGATATTTAATTGCTAGAGTTAGTGTAATAATAATTAGTAGATTGTATATAATAGTTAGAGTAGTTAATTTAGTTTCTTATATCTAGTTTTAGTTTATTTATTAGTTTGTTTCAATTAGATTAGTGTATTAGTTTGTTTGTTTTTAGTTAATTTGTTTTATTATTTTTAATTAGTTTAATTCGTTTTATTAGTTTTTAGTTAGTTTAGTTTGTTTTATTTGTTTTAGTTAGATTAGTTTTCTCTTTGGTTTTCTTAGGACGTTAGAGCGGCCAACGGAGCCGTTAAACTTGTCAGGGTGGTTCATTCCAAACGGCTTGGGTTATTTAGACAACCCCGGACCGGTTCCACTCTCTCAATTGATGGACGGACAATTTTGCCCGTCAACAAATGGCGCTAGAAGGAGGACCTGAACATAATTAATGGCACGAGGCGGTTGCAAGACTCCTCCTCCACCTAATTGCACACCTATAGTGACTAGAAGTTGTTCACAAGATAATATTCCCCCTCAAACAACAACTACTTCAACCGAAGATCCACAGATCACAGTTGAGCCAACAACCCCTAATCCTACATGTGGTGATATCCAAGAGATCCTTCGTCAATCTCTTGTCAAAACACATAGTTCCTTAGCCAGTTTAAGATGACCAAACCGTCCGTGGGGTCAACCTTTAGACTTCTCTGATATTAGAGAACAGTTAGGTGACACTAACCTCACCGTGAATCCTACAGATCCAAACTTAAATCCTACTGCAGGAGGATCTGGGATACCTCCTTCACCACCTCCCTCATCTCCTTCCTCTTCTGGAGGATATTCCTCTTCTGACAAAGGCAATCCACCTTCTCAGCCTTCCACACCCACTACCCCAATGGAAAATCAAAAAAACCCTGCTAGACCCTGGTTGGACCAGGATGATGTAGCTGTACCTGGAGCCCAACACCCTTTACCTAAACACCCAGAGAAGTGGCTTCCTAAGTTTGATCCCAATTCAAAACAGATAGCTGAAGATCATATTAAAAAATTAATGTTAGCCATCAAACTCCGTAATGTTGAACATGAAGACGTTGTTTGTAGGTTGTTCCCTTACACTTTTGAGGGTAATGCATCCACTTGGTACTTTGCCCAATAGCCTCATACCATAGTGTCTTGGGAAAAGTTTGAGTCATGCTTTTTGGAAAAATTTGGAGATGGTAAACCTCCGGAAGTCTTAGTCATGGATCTTTCGAGCTTAAAAATGAACCCGAAAGAAAAAGTTAAATATTTTAATGAAAGATTCTTAACGCTTAAAAATCAAATCCCTGCAGATTCTATGCTTGCTGAGAGTCTTGTAATAGCTTACTACACTAAATCTCTACATCAAAGTATAGCTATTTGGGTCAAACGTTCTAAAAAGGCCACATTTTTAGAAGCCTTCGAAGAGGCTACTCAGATTGAAAAAGACATACTTAGCCTTAAGGACTCTTCTAGCAATGAAACTGAGACCGTTTCTTCTTCCAAAAAGAAGATTGGAATTCTCCCTAGACCTACACAAAACAAAACACAACCAAAAAACTCTGATTTGGAAAATTTAACCAAAGTTGTACAAAAATTGTCTAATCAAGTTATAGATTTAAAAAGGTCGACTGAAGAAGCTTCTTCGAGTAAAGAACCCTACAAACCTCCTTTCCGAAAGCCTTTTCTCGCCAACCAGCCTAATACAAGCCCTAAAGGCTTGAACCTAGAAAGTTTGCAATGTGCTCTTCAGACAATTCTAGAAGCCCAAGATAACTTGATGCCCCTTGATATCCCTCAAGAGCAAGTCGAGCAGGAAACCATTCAAGAAGAAGAGTCTTCTCCAAACATATTTGGACACTTCTCGGATAGCATATTTCAAGCTAACTTCGAGACTGTGCACCCTTACAACACTAGGAGTAATACATCAAACAAACCTCCTGCCGAGGACACTACAACTGTACCTCCAAAGCCATCTAAATTAGTAGAAACTAAACAAAGTAATGTCAGTCCTAAATTAGATTATGATGTGGTTGAAGATCTTAAAAAATTACGGGCTAACATTTATATTTATGAGTTGTTGAAGTTTCCATTTTTGTTACAAAAGATGTTGCAAAATATTTCAGAAAATGGCAATATGGTTGTGCAAATCAAAGTGTCGCAGAAGACTTCCACTAAAAACAATCCTGATCCTCAAGATAAAGGAAGCCTTCCTGTAGCACCTGTAAATAGTGTAAATAATGTAAATAACACAAATAATGTAGATAAAGTAACATTAGAAACTGCAAGTAAGAAACCACAAGCTACTACTCTAAGTACTCACAAGAATGTACCTCCTTTTCTTTTAACTTTTGAAATCTTCAACAGAAATGTGCATAATTGTATGGTTGACTCAGGAGCATCGTCAAATGTGATGCCTTGGTCTGTCTACCAATAGATTAACACTAAAGTAGAACCATCTTCTTTGAAAATAATACAACTTGATCGAACAGATGTTAAAGTTATAGGCGAACTAAAAAACATATTGATTAGATTATCGTCTAACCCAAAGGTTCATCAGGTTATTGATATAATTGTGGTGGATATTCCAGAAGTGTATGGTCTATTTTTGAGCAGGGACTGGTCGGAGTAGCTACATGGTTACTTCGCAACAGACTGGTCTCACTTATGACTTCCAGAAAATGGTAAGCCCAACAAGATCAAGGTGAATTGTGAGCGTTACCTCAAGTTCACAGTAACAGACTTGAATGACCCCAATGAACCATACACACCTCCTGCTGATTCACCCGAAGTCCAAGGGATGGACACCTTCTTCAGAAATTTTATGGCTGAATTTTCACCTATCAACAATCCACAACAGCAGTCTGAGATCATAGCATGTACGCAACCAACAGCTTCTTTACAACAGTCCCATGAACTCGATGGAAATCAAATTTGGTCTCTATATTTCGACGGTTCCAAGTCTAAAGAAGGAGCTGGTGTAGGCTGTATCATTATCGATCCGACAGGTAACAAAACATTATTGGCTTGTAGGCTAGAATTTGAATGTACTAACAATACTCCAGAATATGAAGCTTTACTGCAAGGTCTCAGAAAATCCTTGGACATGCACATTCAAAATCTGGTTGTATTTGGCGACTCTGAAATAGTGGTCAGGCAGGTAAGAGATTCTATACACTGTCTTTCCCCGCATCTCAAATGTTACCAGTCTGAGGTATGGAGTTTAATGAACAAATTTTCTGCTTTTAATATAAATTCCATTCCTAGATCAAATAATGCTGAAGCAGATCTACTAGCTAATGTTGCCTCTAAACTTCTTCCTACAAAAGGATTATCCCCAAACGCATTCTTCGTGGAGTTGTTGTTTCAACCATTTGTTCCTGACAATATCACAAACTGGAGAGTATTTGATGAGGATCAGCAGATCATTAACTTTCTGCACATGGAAGAAACCTTTCAAGCCGCAATGATAGATGAACAAATGCACGACGACAATTTGCACGACTTTACAGTAATACCTGATCTGAAATCTCCTGAAATTCTATCAGACATGGTAAATTTCATACCCAAATATGTTGTTAGATTAGAAAAGTTTTATGATTTTGAAGATAAATTCAAAAAGACAGTCAATTGCAAAACCAATAGTTCCTCATTGTCTTATGAAAAAGTCAATTTAGGGACTAGTGAAAATCCTCAGTGCATCAATATAGGATTGGGATGTTCTAAGCAAGAAAAAGTTGCTTTTGTTAAATTATTTAAAGAATTCAAGGATGTCTTTGCATGGACTTACGATGATCTTAAAACATTCGATCCTAATATTATACAACATGTCATCCTGATGAAGCCCCAAACCTTACTCTTCCAACAAAAACCTAGGAAAATGCATCCTAAACTAGAATCGACCGTACAAAAAGAATTGAATAAACTCCTAAGTGCTAAAATAATTTTTCCTATTAGACACACTCAATGGGTATCCAACCTCGCCCCATTTCGGAAGAAAAACGGGGAAATTTGACTTTGTGTCGATTTCCGGAACCTCAACAAAGCGTCTCACAAAGATAATTATCCTGTCTTACCCATGGAACAGATCCTTCAACAAGTATCTAGTTCCGAGAGGCTATCCTTACTGGATGGTTTCTCTGGATACAACCAAGTCTTGATGTCTCCGCCAGACCAACTAAAAACTACCTTCTGTATCCCGTGGGGCACTTATGCTTATCGAAAAATGCATTTTGGATTGATTAATGCTGGTGCTACCTTTCAGAGAGCAATGAACATTTCTTTTAGAGGCTTAATCAATCACTCCGAAGTAGTTTACTTAGATGATGTGACCGTTTATTCTAAAATCAAAGACGATCATCTAGCTCACTTACGAGTTGTTCTGCTACGATGCCGTAAATATGACATCTCCTTGAACCCCAAGAAGTCCATATTTGCAGTAGAACAAGGTAAATTACTAGGATTCATTGTGTCTAGTGATGGAATGATTATTGACCCCGAAAGGACTCAAGTCATCGCTAAAATTCCCCCACCTACCTCCAAAAAATCCATGCAGTCTTTCCTAGGCCAGATTAATTTCGTGAGAAGATTTGTCCCCAGTTTCTATGAAATGGTCAGGCCTCTCCAGAACCTGATCAAGAAAGACACCCAATATCACTGGGCACCCACAAAAAACCAATCTTTTAATGACATAAAGAAGGCCATAATAGATGCTCTGTCTCTCATGAGCCCTGATTTCTCTAAAAACTTTACACTCTATACTTTTTCCTCTGATCGTTCCTTTGTCGCAGTCCTAACTCAGAAGAATTCTGAGAACAACAAAGTACCCATCACCTTTATGAGCTCTGCTTTCAAAGGTGTTGAACTTAACTACCCAATGGTTGATCAACAAGCCTACATTGTTTTCAAAGTAGTTAAGCATTTCCAGTCCTATCTTTTGAAGTCAAGGATGAAGGTCATCGTTCCCTACCCTGCCGTAAGGAACTTGTTAGTGCAAAAGCAATTAGGAGAGAAAAGAGCCAACTGGGTCACGTCCTTGTAGGAGTATGACTTAGAAATCACCCCAGCACAGATTGTGAGAGGCCAAGGATTGTGTAAGTTGGTTGTTGATTCAGAAATAGGACAGCAAGAGGATAGTGATACATCAAACCTAGAACAACACGATCAGAGTTTGATTTGTTGCACACAAAACCTCGTAAGTCCTTGGTACGACGATATTAGATTTTGTCTTGAACATGGATCAGCACCCCGTCACCTTGACCCTGCCAAAAGAAGAGAATTGAGACTAAATTCCGCCTCCTTTCATCTAGTTAATGGTATACTGTTTCGTCAGAATTTTGACGGTGTACTGATGCGCTGCCTTGAAAAGACGAAGCAGAAAGAGTCTTTCTTGAGTTGCATGTAGGAGAGTCTTGTGGTCACTTCGGTGGCGACACCACTTCTCATAAGGTTTTAAGAGCTGGTTACTACTGGCCCACGCTTTTTAGGGACACCCATGCCTTGTGCCATAAATGTATCATTTGTCAGAAAGCATCAGGGCGGTTGCAAAAACCATCCTTCCCCTTGCAACCCGTTTCAGTCGATTCTCCTTTCCAGCAATGGGGCCTTGATATCATAGGTCCTATTAACCCTCCATACTCACAAAAACATAAGTATATTGTGACAACCACAGACTATTTTACTCGATGGTTTGAAGCCGTCGCGCTAAGAACTGTTAACACAAGTCAGGTGATTGCTTTTCTGAATTCGAATATCATCACTCGTTTCGGTATCCCTGATTGTCTAGTCTTTGATAACACTTCATACTTTTCCTCTCTAGAGATGAGTGAGTTTGCTTTAGAGAAAGGAATAAAACTGAAGTATTCTGCTAGTTACTATCTCGAGGGCAACGACTTAGCAGAATCAACAAACAAGAACTTGATCAAAATTATCAAGAGAACTGTGGCTGAAAATCACAAAAACTGGCACAATGCACTACTAAATGCACTATGGGCTGATAGGGTAACACCCAAAGCTACTATAGGTAATTCCCCCTTTTTTCTTGTTTATGGCAGAGAAGCCATTCTGCCACCTCACATTCTTCTTCCTTTGCTTCAAGTGTCACAAAAAGTCCAAGAAAAAGATTGTCCCCCTTTAGAAAGCCGCATTAATGCTTTGATGAAGTTAGAAGAAGTAAGAAACCAAGCTAAGCGTAAATTATATCAACATCAACAACTGATTAAAAGCTGGTTCGATTCTAATTCTGCTTCTGATAGGAATTTTGAAGTAGGCAATCTCGTCCTGAAATGGGACAAACCACACGAAGGAAAGGGTGAACACACTAAGTTTCAAAACTTATGGCTTGGGCCATTTTTTATTGCTGAAAATTTGGGTCCTAGTTCCTTTCGATTGTAGAATCTTGAAGGGCAGCTTGACACCTATCCGGTGAATGGCCAAGCCCTGAAAAGATACTTCGCTTGATTACTACCCTTGTATATTATGTAAATATTTCCTTTTGTTTTTATTTTTCCTTTGTTTTCGTTTTTTGGTTTTGATTTGGATTGATCAGTTTTTGTGTTGCTTGAAAGATATGCATACCTGTGCACTGAGCCATTCAGACCAAGACCATAGAAAAAATTATTCGTTGAAATAACTTCTGAAAGACTGTACGAACATCAGTGATATATGTCTAAAACTGATATTTATGTTGGAAAACTTTTTTGTTTGAAAGAAGTTTACTGATTTCAATCTCTGAGCAAAGTTTGTCATGATCATCTATTATCTTTTTATGTTGTCCTGTTTTCGTAAAGGAATGACTCAAAAAGGGTGTCTCCCTGTCATAGTAAGTTGTTTTAGAAATAAAACATCTCTGGAGCTGAATAGAGGATAGTGCTAAAAAATTATGATGAGGTCTAAAAAAATATGTTAAAATATCAGGATTTTGAGCGTCACCCCACTCATATATCTACAAAATAAAAACAAAATAAAAATATTAATAAAAGATGTGGGAAGTGTTTGTAAACCCGCCGGGATACTGAACAGGTCCGTTGGCAGCAGGTAAATGCAAGCATGGCGCCAAGACAACTTCGTCGGGGTACTGAACAAGCTTGCTGGTAGTGAAGCAATGTCGGGTACACAAAAATCTGTGAAAAAAATAAGAAACCTCTTTAATGTCCTTTATTCTGATCTAGAACTTCTTGACATGATACAGATGTCTGAGTGGGTTAAATGGAAACCCTGTCGAGGCTATGGACGCCTGCTGGCAGTAGTGGCCATGCCAACAGTATGGAATATTTTATCATAAATATCGTGACTTGCTGATCTTAAGACTGTTATTAGTGTTCATATTTTAAAACATCGCTGGAAAATATGGTAAATGATGATGTTTGTACGATTTTCTGATTGTTGTTTTTGAGTTGAAATTTTCCTTGTTGTCCTAATCTGAATTTATTTCTTGCGACATAGATAACTGCTTCTCCCAGTGTGTTGCCATTGTTGGCAGCCAATGCAATTTTTTTTATTTCCCTACAAGCTGCCTACACCTATGTCTTCTGAAATTCAAATTATTGTCGCTTTTGTTTTAATAGACGATATTTTGATTTCTTGCGACACTTGCAAATTGGTCTACATTTAGTTTTCACGACTGTAAGCATGAAAACTCCTCCATCGTTATTTGAATTGTCATGATCTTCTCATTGATATTCTGAATGGCATTTACCTTTGGTTTATTATTGTGTGGCTAAATGAATTTTCAAACTATGCCTATTTGGACATTTTGGTTGCATAACTTAAACTGGTAAGGCATTGAACATGAACATTTATGTTTTTTGAAACTTCCCTAGTCATTGAATTACATATGGCTCATGGTTTATTTTTGTTTTATATTATTGATGTGATCCTTATTGTAATATCTCTTGACTTGTCGATTTTATGAAACCGATTGTCACAATGTTTTGAAACCTTTGAGTAAAATTTTTGATTATGCAATGGCGCGTTGGTTTAACATTTGGGTTTTGAACATTCGTGGTTTGAAATAATACGATGGCGCATTGGTATACCATCCACCGTTTGATTCTTGGGTTGGATGAATGGTAAAGTTTAAGATATGTTATGATTGCTTCAACAGTGGGTTAATTTGGAGGTTGTACTATGCCATTACTATTATGCATGGCGGTGAATAATCCCACCACCCTCGTACGCGCACATTAATGTTTACCCTTTGATCATTCATAACCCAAACGAATTTGCTCCTATGTGTTGTTGTTTTTGACCCAAACCCTGACCATGTGCCCGCACCATGGCTCCAGTCGTGAGGGCTGAACCAAATGGTAGCCAGGCTCTGTTGATGTTTGACAGTTCTCACAGTGACCTTGAGGAATTTACAGTGACCTTGAGGAATTTGGATGGCTCCCGTTCATACAAAATTTTGATGGTTTTAACTCCTGCGTTGCTCGGCAATTCGCTTTAACCTTTGATGGTTGTCGAGCCAAGGTCGGGGATGTCCAATTGGAAATTGACGAGGAATTTCTTAGTTTAGCTACAGGTTTGCCTGCCATTGGACAACGATGTTCCAAGAATTGCAAAGTGGAAGAGGTCCCGTGGACACTGCTCTTCCAGTCGCGTAAGGTTAGCTCCTGTGATAAAGGTTTGCCCGCAAACATGCTCAAGCAACGTTGGCACGATTTGATGATGATAATCAAACAATTTATCACCTGCGAGGGTTGGTATGGTTTTGTTTTCTTACACCACCTTCGTTTACTTATGGTTTTCATGGGATATGAGCTTAATATGCCTTATTACTTGCATAGAAGCATGTTCAAAATGTCTAAGAGATATAAAAGGAACCAGGCTGATAGCAGCCTCTTTCACTTTGGGCTGGTTAAAATTATTGTTGTTTATCATTTGGGGTTACATGGAGAGTGTTGGAATGATTTCCTTGCTCGCAATTGTTTTAAGGAATCGAATCCACCACAGGTTGATAAACCTATGGTGACCGAGAACAAAGCTATACCCCCGGTACCCTACAGTATCCTGTTACCTAAACCCTTACCCGACTCACCTATCGACCTACCCCACTCTGTGACCAATGATGTCGAAAATTTTAAGCTTGTGGGCAAGAAACCTAAAGCCAAACCTACTGTGAATTCCAAAGGCAAAAAGAATGCCCATTTAATCTCTCGCATGGCGAGGAACAAGCCGAAGCCCCCTGTCAATCCTGACCCTATCGTGTTAAGCGAGGATTCTGATTCAGAGGTTGAACGTTTTTTGGAAAGTGAATATCCCTATTCAGAAGGTATTTGTGCCAAACCCTCATTTGACTTCATGTTGAACCTATCACCTTTCTTGCAAAACAACCCTGATTACCCTGGCATTAAGCTGCCATGTAAAACCCCCGGTGATTCGTCAAAACCCTCTCCTGCTCTACCTCAACCTACAGTGCCACCCTGTGATCAGTGCGGATCATGGTTGGAAAGATATTATCTTGATGTACCTATGCTACAGTCCAGAATTCACCATTTGGAGGATCAAGTTGCATGGATTACCAGTCAAAAGGTTGAGCTTCAAACCACTGACAAGAAACAGAGGACACCAGGTTCTATTTTGTTTAAGAATGTGGAGTCAGCTACAGCAGTCGTGAATTCAAAATTGGCATAGCTCGAGCATCCTCACTGGTATGTCTATCACATGTTTATATAACAAACTCATAGCTCTGTTTACAGTTTGGATTTGCTCTGTCACATTATATGCATTATGTACATAGTTTTTTTTTGGTTGATCGAATTTTGTTTCCCAGTTTAGCTTTGATTGGATTGTCTTCGATTCGATTGATCGTGGTATGGATTTGATTGTTTCGATTTGGCTTAAATTGGATACTCTGTTGCTAATTGAAATCGTTTCTATCCTTTCTAAACACAAGCTGTTTCTCGTATTTCAATTTTGAACACAATCAATGTTTTGATTCGAATTGGTTATATTGTATACGATATGGTTGACAATAATGGTTAACTGTTACAATTTTATATCCATATGATTTTCGATCAACAGGGATACAATTCGGGTTATGTTCAATATGATTCTGTTTCATGGATAGATACGATTCATAACAATTGTACACAGCCGATTGATTCACATTGTTTTAGTCGACCGTGTTATCAGTTCTATTCGTATTGTAATGAAAATGTTGTTTGAATTCAATTTGAGGAATGAAATTGACTGTATCCAGTCTCACGATTTGTTTCTATAATTAAACTCAGTCGTATTCATTTTGATTATTTGCCCAACTGATAATTATAAATTCTGTTGATTCTATTAAGATTTCGATCATGATCTTGCCTATTGCCTGTGCAAGGATCAATCACAAATTTGATTGGGTTGATGTTGTTGAAGTATGATTTCGTTACAGATAATCGAAACAGTTTTTCCATCTATGCATTCAATTGAATGATATGAGTTCTTGTTATATCATTATAGCTGTGTTGGATTAGAGTGTATCACATACGATATCACTCATTGATGATTTCATTTGAATTGATATAGTCTTGTTACTGTTGACCCGATTCTATGCTAACAGTGAAACAGAGTACTCCTACCTCTGTTTTCGATTGAATCACTTTTGATTTTGTTTAAATTGAATAATAAAATCATGTGAGTCATTAGTGATTTGTTTTTAATGTTTATTGGAAGAAAATTGAATTGAATTATTTTAATGAGATTTGATTTGATATTTATTTGATTATGTATGCTATTTTAGACTAGCTACAGAATCAGATGATTTTGTAATTAAGTCTGTTAGATTGGATTTTTATTGTTTTGTTATTGAAATATATTTCTAACTTGATATTTTTTATCTATTGCAGATGAATTCAAAATTACAGTGGATTTGATGAGCAGTTAGGGGATATTTCAAAGATTTCAGTTGCATTTTAGTTTGTTAGTTTAGTTGATTTTGGGATATCTCCCAGATTATGTAAAACAATTTGATATTATCCACAGGGAGGTTTTACCCTATGGACAGACTTATATATACTTATGATTTTTGTAATAATGGACATCCTCATTCGTGGGAGAAGAAGGATATGGAATTCTAATACAGACTGAAGCAGAATTTGATGTTTTGTCACAGCTTTAGCTTCTCATTATATCAATATTTTGTTTCATATTGAGTATATTAATTTGTATCTGGTTAATGACTACTTTAGCTATCTTAATCATGTGCAAATGATATAATTTTAATCACTGTAATCCATATCTGGTTTCTTCCAAGTGTATAAAAGACATAACAATTGTTTAATTCAGTTTGTGAATGACGGGTTTATCTTCTTCATAAGTTGAATTATCAAATATAAGTTTTTGCATAACAGGTTTCTCTTATTGCAGAGATTTATAAATCTTATAGTTGTTATGATTTTTTATGTCTTGTTTGTCCTGTAAACCAACTCAAAGAGAATCACAGCCTATCGTTTACGAGAAGCTTATGGACTAATCGGTGCGAGTTTCCTTCCTCCAACCATCTTTGAAGTCATCATACACAAGGCAGACTTGGAGCATTTCCAGGTCAGTTTTTTGTTTGTTTGTTTAGATATATGTGTTTAGTATATTAGATTGTTTAATTTCANNTATTCCTTATTCATAAAATCAAAAAATAAAAAATATCTCTAGTTGTCTTAGGACAGAAAGCAAACAGAGTTTTATAGGTTTTATTTAAATCTGGCAGTTGTGAATATTGTATATTTGTGAATAAGTTGTAATCTAATTAGTAATTAGATATTTAATTGCTAGAGTTAGTGTAATAATAATTAGTAGATTGTATATAATAGTTATAGTAGTTAATTTAGTCTCTTATATCTAGTTTTAGTTTATTTATTAGTTTGTTTCAATTAGATTAGTGTATTAGTTTGTTTGTTTTTAGTTAATTTGTTTTATTAGTTTTAGTTAGTTTAATTTGTTTTATTAGTTTTTAGTTAGTTTAGTTTGTTTTATTTGTTTTAGTTAGATTAGTTAGTTATATTAGTTTTCTCTTTGGTTTTCTTAGGACCTTAGAGCAGCCAACGGAGCCGTTAAACTTGTCAGGGTGGTTCATTCCAAACGGCTTGGGTTATTTAGACAACCCCAGACCGGTTCCACTCTCTCAATTGATGGACGGACAATTTCGCCCGTCAACACCCTCCTGGCACGTCTTTTTCTGAAATTCAACAAAATTCAGAAGTGCACTCCTTGCACTGGCTTGCAAAGACCGCAGTACCCTGTCATGCACTCTTGCATGAAACCACAAAGAATCCAAACCTGAAACCAAAGAACTCAATAGATAGGAAAATCTATCTATCCCTGCAAATGGAACTTAACATACATCTACAGCATGAATGAACACACGACATTCATAAAATACATGTAAACACATAGAAAAAACATATGAAGGAAAAAATGCTATGGTTGTATTAATCAAGAATGCCTGATTACAATGTGTTAGAGCTCGGACTGCAACAGAGTCTCATCTCCCTCTCTTTTCCCTATCCTTTCTTCTTCTCTACCTTCTACTCTTCCTTTTCTTAAAACTAAATCTAGATACAAAGAGGGGCTCGTCGAGCTCTTCCCTCCATCCTCACCAACTCTCATTAATTTACATTCAATTACATTGAATGGTTGTCTAGTCCAAATCGGATCTAGATCTCAGCCTTACAGCTATTTAAGGAAACCTTTATCTAAGCCTGTGCACATGCATGGCTTTTGGCTCTTCGCCCTTACAACATTTAATACAATTTCAAAATTTGAAATTTGAAAGTGAGAGGGTTGCACCTCTCCTGTCCATTGAACACGTGTTGGGTGCGCTTGATGACATGGAGTGATGCTCCTGCATCATAGACTTGCTCAACTGGATAGTGTGTTGCGGCCAAGATGGGTGAATGGTGCTTGCTTGAAACCTTATCTATCTCAATACTAAGGAAAAGGGATTGTTTCTCTAGTCTGAAGGAGCTTGTACATTAGTTAGTTTAGAGTTTTTTTTTTTAATTTTGTAAATTCAACTAATAAAGTTGATGTACGTAGTCTGGTGCCATGAAAAACAATTCATTTTCTATTTAAGTATTGTTTGATACAAAACTAATGAATTGAAACAATGCATGATCCAAAGCATACGAGAATCCATTAATGACAGTCATTAATATGACGGGAACCTCCTTTGTGGTCGGAAGGAGGATGAATCAGAATATTATCTAAGTCCATGTGCCACACGATCTCAGTCTAGTCACAACCTTTATTTCCATTTTGGTACCCTGTCTGAGGTCAATTAAGCCATAAATCTATGTTATGAAAATATGCCATCAGAGTTTTCCCCAAGACAGCCACCTGTCAAAAGGAAAGGTATGAAATTGGCCATGTCTCTATCCCACTTATGCAAATAAGTAAATGCCTGAATCTACCAATAGGATTTACCCTATTAAACCGTCCCGTCGGACAACTCAGACCTAGTTGCGTCCATATAATAATGATGAACAATACTTATTTCTTAAACTTTCCCATTAAGACAAGTATAAGGCCCTGTGAACTCGCCCAAGACTGCATTATTTCCAAATAACATAGCTTTTTCTGAATTCAATAGAGAAAACCAGTCTACACAAGTGTGAAATCCGTAATTATGATCCTAATCCTTAGCTTGCCACAAAAATGGAAATTCCAAGAGCCACATCAAACCGAAGTTATATGTCTAAAGAAATAGTACCAGATGAGCCCTATGACCCATGAGTCGAGGTTGGAGGCGATCTCAAAGGGAGGGTGGAGCATGTTATGATCCTCGATCTTGACCTAACAGATTTAGTTTTGTTCCCTCAGATGAAAATAGATGTCTTTTGGGATATGGTTCCAGACGGATTCAGAGGTATGCAATTTGTGACAAAGTTAGACTTTGTAAATTTATTCAATTCAACCATCATGAACCTTTGAGACCTACCAGTATTCAGTACCACTATCGAGGTTGCACGATGCACAAAATTTCTGATAAGTAGGGTGCAAGACAAAAGTCTTTGGCTGGATAAACGATATCCAATCCATGTTGAAGACATCCACTAGCTTACAGGACCATCCTTCAAAGGAGAGGACATCTCTAAAGGATTCCAGGGTCTTGGTAAGAATGACAAAAACAAAGGAGAGCTCAGCTTGTATGAGAAATTCAACACAAAGAGGGAGGGGGTGCATAGAAGTAATCAAAACCATACTACCAGAGACAGTTTGGACTGGCTGTTACATCAAAGCCAACAAGGTGATGAGATCATACTACAAGGGAGAATGCATGCTAGGGGAAAAATCGGTAGCAGACTTTTTCACCAATGGCGTTGTATTCAACTGGTGTAGTTACCTACTGGAGGAACTACTAGTAGCATGTGAGGAAGCACATGACAAGGGAGGAACATTCACGTATGGATATCTATTGGTGGCATTCGCCATTCTGAAATAAAAGCCACCCATAGGAATACCACCGACGCTACCAGATAAGGGACGCATGGAGAAGATGTTCGAGCCATGGCAGTCAAGGCCAGATTCAGAGAATACAACCTTCAACACCATAACATCTACTAAATGGTACAACGACCTAATAGACAAAACACATAGGCTGCTTATTCCACAAGAGCCCTTCAACTGCAATACGAGAAACATTTCATTCACCATGAACTGACACCATACATTTCTCTGGCTAAGACATGTTAGAAGGGAATATTTCCACACAAAGATGATGTTGTTCTATTTGGATGAGGACGCCTTTGAAAAATAGTAATTTCATGGCCAGGAGTCAAACGCAGCCCACGCAAGTTGGGGATGCATTATATTCTCAATGTGGAGCTACTGAAGAAGATAGACAAAGAAACAAGAGATGGACCAAGCTCAGGTCCAGAGTCACAGAAGCCAAAAGATCCAATGCAATCATACTCTAAGGAGGAATAAGACATGTAACAATTGGAGAAGAATAAAAGACTGACCCTCCATCAGCTTCCAATCGACATCGTGTTGTTAGGTGAGGATGTTAACCAGATCCTGAGTGCTATGTTCGGTACTGAACCATTGGTGAAGAGGCCCAGAACTAGGGTCTCGCCAAAAAAACCTTTGAACCCCCAACCCCTTGCATCAAAGACTCCCCACACATGCTTAGCAGTGAAATCCAACACTATCATCCACATTCATGACAACCTTGAGCCTGGAACATTTCCATCCACAATTTTCACTAAGCACCCTCCATCACCACCACCACCCCAGTCGTTAACACTAGAAACCATGATTCCTCCGTAGACCATAAACCCAAAGACGATGTAGCTCGATCAACCAGAGAAAGTGGAGCAAGAATTTCTAGGAATAACCCAAGAATTGTCTAAGCCAACATCAGAAGCTTCTGGTCAAAACCCAAAAGTACCAGAGAAGAGCATGAAGATGATTGACCCAAACTCGGATACCTAGGAACACCAAATTGAGCCTTCAACACAAGAAAAAGACACCCAAACTATGGAGGAGACGCAAGCCCAAAGAAACACAAATCACCTCACCGGCCAAGGGTGAGGGTGCCCAAGAAATTGCAACCTATAAATCAGATGCAACGAAAGAGAAGGAGATAATAGAAGCTCAGAAGGAACCAGAATTAACAACCGGGAAGAGTGTGACATTCGAGCGTGAATAGATGGAGCAGGTTCTCCATAACCCTCAACAATGCTTAAAACTGATGCAACTATACATAGCCAGAACAAAGGTTCTGGCTCTTTTTCCCTCAGAGCTAAGGTTGAGGATAGCACCAAGACCATCAACATGGGATGAGGTCGAGACCCTCTCAGAGCATTCAATGGCCAATGGACTTCCACTACAACATGAGCACCCAGAGACACATCCCCTTCATCTGATGCCCTGGTACAATGGTCAGCAACCCACTTATTTGGACTGATCAGAGCATCAACTAATCAATTAGAGAAAAGACTCCAGGAAGCCGAGAGGTCTGCCAAAATTTCAAGGAAGGAAGAGGTCATTGCAAAAACATGCATGACACAGGAAGCACACAACGAAATCCAGGTTCAGCACAAACTAGAAAGAGTGCAGGAGATTCAAAGCCTCGATGGAGATTTGAAAGGTTGAACCCGAACTACTCGAAGCCAGTGATGCAGGTGAGCTAGAGCACCAAATTGAGTTGCTACAAGGAGCATGGACACAACTAGCCACTCACATTGAGCATCTAGAAGAATAGTTACGACAAACTTAGAAAGAAGCATAGCAATAACCCCAGAAGTTGTAAGAGCATATGTAGAAGATAGTGTTGCAAGGCAATAATGCTCAAGCAACACTACACAAGCACATAGCGAAATCCACAAAGATTTTTAGGGAAGTCAGCGATTGGATGGGAATCATCACTCGATGAAACCAAGTCTTGTGGGAGGTGCGCACAAAGGTCCAGGTACTGAATGAAGAATTTGTGACCACAATGGATCCGATGGAGAAACAAAAAAATTTCAACCAAAACCAACAGGCAGACAATGAACTAAATGCCCTTTTTGAGGCACAGTCTATAGCAAAGAAAGAGCTGCGTGACTTTTGACCTGCCATTCAAGTAGTGTATATGCAGATGCCTAAAGTTGACACAACAACAGATTCTAAGTGGAAATTGTTGTTCGCATCCAAGCCAAAGGGGGATAGAAAAGAGAGAACCCAACATTTCATCGCAGAGGCATCGCTCGTCGCCAGGAAGTGGCAGGACAAAGTGAGAAAATTTCATAGAGTGAAAGAGTGAGCCTTAGAATTGGTCCCAAAGTTGGGCCCTTCATTTGAAGAGGTAAAGGAAGATAAAGCACAAATAAAAAGAGCCGAAGGAAGAAGAAAAGGAGGACAAGGGAAAACAACAGACGCTCCTGGAATATGTGAAAGAGCCAAGCACTTGACTCGAGGGCGAGTCAAGGGTTATGGTCGGAGCCTGTTGGGCCCTTCAATTTTGGGATAATAAATTGCGCAAGTTTTGACTGAGCACATGTTGCGCAAGCTTCAGAAGAAGATGGACAATAGATAAATAAAGAGAAAGAGAAAGAAGTTGTGAAAGTTAGCGCAAATCTAGTTAGGAAACAAACGGTTGCAACAGAATAAGGAAGTGTGCAAGCCAATATGGAAGAGATGACCTAGCTATATATAGGGCTGAGCATAATTGTAAAAGGGTTGTTGTTTTTGTTTTTGTTGTTGTTGCCGTTGTTGTTGTTAGTAAATTGAGTTTTAGTTATTGGTTGTGGAAATTCAAGTTAAGAAAAGTCTTGAGTTTGTAATGTAAGAAATCTAGCTATTTGAGAATTAGAACTCTACGACCTGGGTCCAAAGTCAAGTGTCTGTACAGAACACTAATGCATATTTCTGAGTTTGTAACTAAAGCAAGAATATGAAGCTAATATGAAGAAGAACCAAAATTTTCATAATGATGTGTCTCTGTGTGTTTTACTTATGCATTATAATACTCTTTTATGGTCTATAAATTCTACTTGAATGGTTCTATGTTGAAATTCTTGTTCATAACGTAAGTAGGTTCAATTATTGAGTACTTAAGATTCAGATCTATGCATGTCTCTTGCGCAAGGTCAGGATGAGTCTCGAAGGATCCGTGGATCATCCTAAGTATTTGAGACTAGCAAAATAGATTTTGTTGTTGGGAAAAACACTCTACGGACTAGCAAAATAGAGTTCAGACTTTGCATGCAGATTTGACCGAATAGAAACTACCTTATACCTACATCCCTAGATTTAAATCCCTTTTCCTCAGTAAATGCATGGAAAGGATCACCTACCTTATTACCGGCATTCGATGTCGATCCTCCGTTGTGATTTATTACTTGTTTGCGTTGCTCCTTCCAAAGATGACCTACACTCAAGACAAACAACAACTATGCATGCATGTTACTTCTATACTCAAGGGTTAGAAATCAAACATAAACTAATCAAACCATAGACAGTTCATAAATTGGGACTGGAAAAGCATTATTTTTATTACTTAAAGTGAGTCAAATTACAAAAGTTGAGACCGACCACCACTCCTTGAACCTGATCCTGGGCTCCTCTTCTTCTGTCCTTCAACTGCTTTGCATTAAATCTCCTTTGGCATGAGAAAAGGCTAAAGGGTTGGGACAATGGAATCCGTAAATGGGTAGAGTTTCTTTGCTATATTTTTTCCTTCTCCAAATGGTACCCCTACCCCTTCTTTTATAGGCTAGAAGGAGCTAGGGTTTTGGATGAACCCTCAGCCATGCATGGTTGGGAGTTTCAGTTAACTCACCCATAGCTTTTTGTTCCATCGGCAACTTTCCTTTTTTCATGATTTTCTAGGTACACGCAGGCTGTTGTGAGTCAGACAGTGTGTACACGCATGCAGTAATGGGTTAGGGCACGTGGGCCTTTACACAAGAGGATTTTCAAAGAGTTTTTCAACAGAGTTTTGGAAAAGAAGGGAAATGAGTTGGCATGACGCCAGGTAAGCATATGTGGTGCAATTTAGGGTTATAACAGATGCCCCCTAATGTGTGAGGTCAGATGCCCCCTAATGTGTGAGGTCAGAAGAGCATCTGATGGCCGAAATACATTACCAATCTTTACTAATGTGCTGAACGATTGATCCCAAGGATCAGGAACCAGGAGGTGTCATCTGCAAAATAACAAATGTCTCACCGAGGCGGGCATACCCATGCTCAGGATAAAATAGAACCATGAATACCAATCAAATACACTGTAGATCCATGTTAAATAACTATAAAGAGTAGCCGCGAACAATACACAACATAGCTACATCTCAAAATTAGAAAGATATACATGTAGAGTATCCATCTTCCAGAAGCTGATTCGGCCTGAAGGCTAGAGATGAGATCCTCAGAGCTCGAGAAACAATTTAAAAATATTCAAAACTCGGGTAGGAGTGTAATATGAGTGTACGACTGCACTACCCAGAGATCTTCGATGGTTCTTCGGTCATTAACGTGATAATCTTGATGATCAGATGGAAGGCTTCAATGATTTCAAATAGGGACTTGATTGGGTGTTCGGGATGGTCGGGTATGAGGACAAGAGACATTTTGCAGAGGGGCCGACTCATGCTTAGTGACAAACCTCCCTTGGACAATAGCACGACAAGTGATGCAACTTAGGCAGCACATATGTTAATCATAAGTCTACGAAGCAAGAGGCAACACAAACTCTCCATATGTTTAGAAGAATAACCAAACGGTGGAGGACACAACTCTATATAGCGAGGAAAGATTCCTAAGGTCAAACTACATCCCATAGTGTGATGAACAAATAGATAGATGTGCTTTATCCAAGGGCAACTCATTATGCTGCCAATAAAGAAAATACTTTTCCCATCCTCTTTTTGGGGTATATTTGATTTTTTTGTTCTTTTCGATAATTTTGGAAAAATAATAAAGGAATTTTACGTTGCAATGGAGGAACGAGTATTGCAAACATAGAAGCTCAAGACACAAGGACAAGACTGATGTTATGGTAAAATGATACTCGGGAAAAATCCTTCGGCGGCCAAAGGTGTTAATACGCAGAACCAAACTATCACAAGGTTGGTGGATAAGGTATGCAAATGTGGTTGATAAAAAACACAATGGTAACGTCCTTCGATGTAAGTTTAACAAGCCCAAAGAAGGTAAGCTCGGTAGTTTTTCATATTTAGAGAGTCTGAAAAAACATAAAAGGAGACTCCATTGGGGTAACTTTTTCGAAGATAGTTTAGTCGGTTCGAAAAAGAGATAAACTAGCACCGATTAGACATCGATTCAAAACCATTTTAATGAGTGTGACAAGGACAAGATCACTCGGCTATTTTTTCACTTTTAAGGAGTCTAAAAAAAGCTTAACTATGGACTCCATCAGAAATATTCTTCTGGACCAATTTAACGAGTGTGAAAGAATAAGGTCACTCGACAATCTTTTCAATTTTAGGGATTCTGAAAAGAGCTTAACTATGGACTCTGTGGGGGTTTCTTTTTCGTAATTTTAGTCCCTCAGGCCCAAAAAAGGGATAAAATTATACCTGAGAGTACTCTTCTAAAGAATGGAAATTCGATAGAGTATACCTTTGTTATTATAGTTGACCGTCTGGACCGAAAAAGGGGTAAACTACCACCAGATAGACGTGACTTCAAATTTCATTTTAACGAGTGTGAAAGGCCATAAGATCACTTGGCAATATTTTCATCTTTAGAGGGTCTGAAAAGGACTTAAAAGGAGACCCGTTTATTTTTTGGGAGTCCTGAGGGTGAGACAAAGAGCAAGGAAGAATCATGCAAATAATGCTCAAACTCATATTCAGGAAAGAATATAAGGACTCCTGAGCCTACAGTGTTTTAGAGACAGCATGGACACAATAATGCAACCAGGACATACCTAGGGCATCCATGTTCTGGTAAGCTCTACTGCCAAGTTGCGACACTTCTAAAGCAGATATGATGGTTCCGTGTCACAACCTGATGGGATCGATCCTATAGCAAAGGAAAAAGACAATGAGATGCAAAAGTTGGGGTAATAACCTAACCTATATGCTCAAGTTGACTCTTGGAAAAAAAATTATGGACCGTCAAATTTTTTCTCAAAACTCAAAAAAGTGTCCCAATACCCGATCAAATCCCTCCCGTATAACTCTGGAATCACTCTAAATGAATTTTGGTATAAAGAAACTGATAAGGGAGGACAAAAAAGGTGACAAAAAGAGGCCAAAAGGTCTATAAATAGAAGTTGGCAGCTCATTATCACCATCGCTGATTTGGAAATTGAGTTGGGAGCCAAAAGACCCCCTTTGCAAAAAATGGTGATTCCGGGAGCTACAGTGGACGAAACGAACTTCCGCTTTGTAAAAAAAAGAATTAAAAGGAAAGTGGTGACCCTCCTGAACCTTGTTGTGTTGGCAGGATGTATGTCTAGTGGAGGGAAAGAGAGCATGAAGCATTTAGTGAGTTAGTTGCGGCAGATCCGAATGTCGTTGCCGTGTTGATGCAATGCGCTTTACTGAAGTTCTTTCTGTGTCCATTTATGTGTGCACAACCAAGGCTACTAAATGCCTTGATTGAATACTAGCACCCTGATGCAGAGGCCTTTATTCTATAGGGGCAATCATAGGTTCCCACCACCAAAGATATCTATTTTTTGATTGGCCTCTCAAGGAGAGGGGAACCAGTCAACTTTAGGACGTTTCCTGTGGGACCGAGTAAGATCTCGGAACTGATAGTTGAGCAATGTGAGGCTGGGAATGATCATGCAGGCTCCCAGGTACCTATCATTAATATCACTAACCTATCACTACTGTTACACATAAAAAATACTCACTTTGATAGTGTCGCAAGTGTCGTCATTACAACGGTTGCAAGTGTTGCACTTTGCTCACAAGTGTCGCAAGTGTTAAAGAAAGCATATTGTTATGATGCCTATGTCGTGCCTATAACTACATGAGAAGGACACTTGAAACACCTCAAACACTTGTTTTGGAAGAGGAGGAAAGGTTAACTGGGATCATGAACCTTTTGCCATCTGAAAACACTAAAAAAACTAACTTTTTGAAGGAGAGCGCTCCCCTATACCTCTTCTAGGAGCGCTGGTGCTCCCCCTTACACTGTTTGGGAGTGTTATAAAGCTTCTTTGGCCCTTTTGAGGGAGCGTTGGTTATTTTAGGAGTGCTCACTCCCCCCTTAAGCCTACTGGGGAGCGCTATAGTGCTCTGATGGCCCTTTTGAGGGAGCACTGCCTATTCTGGGAAGTAGTTAAGTTGTTGAGATGAATGGGGGAAAGATCCTTTCATTCTTGTAAGGTAGTTGGATTCAAATCCCCTAGTCCAGCCATGGTCTTAGGGAATATCCTCAACTGAAGGAGGCAAATCCTTAACTTCCCCAAGGATATCTCAAGTGGTTAAAGCCTCTCCAAGGCTATATAAGCAAGCTTTCTAATGGTGAAAGGGGAATGGAAAAAGAGAATCACACCAAACTTATGGTCTTATAAGTGGTTCTGGAATAGAGATATTTTGGAGGCAAGAGACCTATGATCTCATAGGGATAAATTAGTGAATCTATTGTCATTCATATCGTGGACCTTTGAGCAAGGGGTAGACAAGGAGGACTTGACGAAACTATTGCAATCCATCCACGACTGTAAGCAATGTTTTGTCCTCATTAATATAATTTGCTTGGTCTATTTCTTTCTAATTCGTGTTCAATATCACATGAATTTGTCACTTTAGTAGATAGAACTATTTCATACTAATCATGATAGAGTAGGATGTAGTCGTACTTTGTTTGTCTATAGGGCTTATCGAGGAGTGAAAGATTGGAGCTCAACTCGGAGCGTGCAGGGACAAACATCAGAACAAGGTACTTCTTTTCTCCTTCCTTCTCACAAACTAGTCCACCTATATCTAAAAGGAAGTTACTGACCATGACAAGCACATTCTGTCTTAGAGTTAAGATTCTATCTCTTTGAGGAGATCTACCTATCCGCAGGGAGATTTTCCTTCAACAGAAACTGGCGACTCCACTGGGGAGGAATCAAAACTTTCTTAGTTTTGTTTTTGCTCATAGACCTTGTCTTACCTTTGATTGTTATTAGACCTTGTTCATCCCTTTGTATTTGATTTCACTTGTTGATTGACTCTTTACCCCATCACACTCAGCTTGATTGCAAAAATTTGATCAAAAAATTTGGTTTTTTGGACTTTTTTATGAGTTTTTGAGCCTGGCGCCCCCCTGCCCATGTTAGCAAAGCACTGACACTCCCTGGAAATGTTAGAAATATATTTATAACACTCTGGTGGCCCTTATACTAGAGCGCCAACCCTTTTTGCCCAAAATCTCTTCAAATTTTCCAGTTTTTGGAGGTCCAAACCCTGTTTTTTCACTTGCTGAGCTGCTTTGAGATTCAATGATTCTTCCTTTGACCTTTGACATGCTTCCTCCTGAGAAGTAAACAACTTGTTGTTCAGATTTTATGCCCTTCTTCATTATTTTTGAGTTTTTGCTATTGAGTGCTTGAAATCGATCCATTGTTTCTTCTTCTCCTATCCGACTAAGAGGGAACTCTAGTGAAGGACATTAGAAGTCTGTGACTCTTCTCATTTGGTTCTTTGAGGTCATCTGATCCAATCTCTTTCTCCTTCCTTTTGCATTTTTGGTTTTCTTTCTCTTGTTTGATTACAAAAGGGTGTGTTGTTTGTGCAAAATCTACATTTTCTTGTTTGAATCTCCTTGATCTGAAAGGGTAGTTGGCAGGAGAAATTTTGCATTGAATTGATTATCATTCGCATACAAATGGAAAAATTACATCTTAGTGATTAGTTTGCATATTAGTTTGCATTTCTGAAATGTTGTAGCATCATATTGGATTTGATTGAGAATAAAATTGATTGAGGGCATTCCTTATCAAGTGTTTGATATTGAAAACGACTCTTCCTCTTTCCCTTAAATAGGTATTCATTGAAAAGAAACAATTGCTTATCATATTTCATGCATATTTTTCATAATTGAGTCATCATTCCATCAGTTTCACTTTCATACACCCTCTGAGTAAACAACAACCATTAAAATCAATGCTTAACTAAAATTTATCAGACTTTTTACATCTTTGTTAGCAAACCTACATTAGTTTAAGGTGTAGGGATTTGGAATAGGTTGAAAGGATAACTTTCCAAAGCTATCGAACAAACTTAGTATCTTGCGGTAGGGAGAGTCAAATCCAATTGTCGTATTGGCTTGTTGGAATCCCCCTCTCACACAGGGGTTACACACAAGGTCGCATTCAAGTGAGTTACGAAGATTATCCCTCCGTGGCCCAACTGTTTGTAGTGGTCAGATCGTATATTGGGTGTCACTGGAAGGTATACCCACGATTATGTGTGGGAGACTTTCAGGTTGATTTCGGACTTTTTATCCTACGCATACATTTCGACTGGACTATCGACTGTACCCTCCCAGGGGATGACTACGAGTTGGTGACCTTAGTAGCCACAAACTTTAGGGTCTCACACAAGGTGACGGTGAAGGGATGTCTCACTGTACCTGGAACAGACGTTGGTCAAACTCACTCGGGCTCCTTGGAGGGTAAATCCACAATTATTGCATGGAAGCTTGCACCAAGGCATAAGTCTGTTAAGTAGGTCACCAACATAACTAATCCACCTGCTTTATCCCCGCCCCTTCCTATTTTGATCTCGCGACGTTGGATTTCATCACCAAATAGTGGTTTCATCATGGGAAGGTTTGTTTGATTGATTGTTTCTCAGATTCATAGCGTGTGTTGTTTGTTTCACTTAGTGGACCTTAGGTTGAGTCAGTGTTAATGGCATCAAATATTGGGAGTACCAATGGAGGAACCCCTTCTCCTAGGGAACCTTATACCTTTCCTTCATTTCGAAACTTTGGTCCTCCATATGTTGCCACACTGAGTCTTCCAGGACTCACTATTGGATTACCAGTTTGGTTGTTCCCCACTCTGATGATCCCAAATCCTCCCAATATTTCAGTTGCACCTAATACTTTGGATGTCAATACACCACCCACACATCAACCTCATGTCAACTTTTCGCCTTCTTCTTCCATCAAGTCGCCTTCCATTTCTTTTTCTTCGCCTAGTGAAAGCTCTAAAGCAAGTAGCCAGGTTGATCAAAAGAAATGGAAATAGAAGAAGAAGAAGAACCTGAAAAGGATAAAGGCCCCAACAACATCAAATGTTGGATCTAAGAAACCAATTACTATTAATAGTACTGGGAGTGTTGATGAGGTCAACAAGATTAAAAGGAAGAATCCAAAACCCAAATTCCCTTGCAGCCTTTGTAAGGGTGACCACTTTCTGAGGGATTTCCCTTGTCTTAACCAGGTCTTAGAAATGTGATCCTCCATGTCATCGGCCTCTGTCAGTCATGTCGATGATACCCCATCAACTAGTGATGTTCAAGTTGGTAAGAAGAAGCAAACTTTCAAGTTCCCTTGCATGTTATGTAAAGGTAATCATTACTCTCACCTTTGTCCTCGCATGGACGAGGCTTCTTCTCTTTTGGAAAAACTTCAAATTCCGAAAGGTTATCGTAAACTTTCCTCCAACCCATCATTGGTTGATGGATTGGTCAATCTAGTTCCATCCACGGTCAGTCCAATTGATCAGGTGGTCAATCTAGTTTCCTCCTCGATTGAACCACAAACCCAAGTAGCTAATCCAGTTCCATCATCGATCAACCCCGCTCTTCATCAAAAGAGTGACACCAAAGTGGTTGATCTGTTTTCATCCTTGGTCGATTCCACTCTCCCGTTAGAGAGTGACACCAAAGCGGTCGATCCATTTCTACCCATCGAACCCATTCTTTCCTTGTACAATGCAACTCAAGTGATCGATCTGGTTCTGTCATTGGTCGATCCCACTCCTCCTTTGAAGAGTGCCAAAGTGGTTGCTTCGGTTACATTATCAGTCAATCCCACTCTTCCATTGAGGAGTGACAAAGTGATTGATCCAGTCCCTTCCTCATTCATTCCCACCCTTCATATGAAGAGTGCCAAAGTGGTTGCTTCGGTTACATCATCGGTCAATCCCACTCTTCCATTGAGGAGTGTTCAAGTGATTGATCCAGTCCCTTCCTCGGTCAGTCCCACTCTTCCTCTGAAGAGTGCCAAATTGGTCAATCCAGTTCCGCCATCAGTTGATCCCATTCCTCCATTGAGGAATGTCAAAGTGACTGATCCAGTCCCTTCCTCGGTCAGTCCCACTCTTCCTCTGAAGAGTGCCAAAGTGGTCTATCCAAGTCCACCATTGGTTGATCCGATCCAATCATCAGTCGATCATACTCCCCTTCTAGAGAATAAACTCGATATTGCCCATGTTTTTCTCGTTAATACAGACTCTACCATGCTAGGGGGCATTCCTCCTTCTCCTTCGAAACCCCCTCCAAGTAATGAGGCCATCCTTTTTTATTGGGGTGTGCTAACTAGACCTCATATTCCCTCCCACATTCCTTTCCATATTACGGTGCATATTTGTGGTCGGGACGTTCCTCAAATGTTGATAGATGAAGGTGCGTATGTTAGTATTTTGTCTTATGTTGCTTGGTACACTTTGGGTTGTCCGCAGCTTGCACCAGTTACATAGAATATGTTAGCTTTTAACAGAAGAACTAGTCAACCTTTAGGGATCCTTCCTCAGTTTCCTGTAACTTTGGGAGGGAAAAATGTATTTATCGATGTCATGGTAGTCCGAGACCCCTTGTATTTTTCTTTACTCCTTGGGTGCGATTATCTCTATGCCATGAAAGCTATTGTATCCACTCTTTTCCATGTGATATCTTTCCCTCACAATGGAAGAATTGTGACTATTGATCAACTTTCGTTCCTCGTCCCTGACTAGGTTACCTCCCTAAGTGGTTCTTATATGCAGACAGTATTTCCCCTGCCACATGTCAATTATGTGGCGTTGTCTCCCATGATCTCAAATTTTGATGATTTGGATCCGGTAGTTGACATGGTAATCTCTTCGGTAGGGTTATTGGAGCTCGATCTCCTTACCCCTGTCACGACCCTTGACATGTGTCCCTTCTCAAGTGATTATCTTCCATCCAGCGAAGATCTCCTGGAGGCCATGACCACATTTTGTCCCTTGACATGGTACCCGTCCAGAGCATTATCCTCTTGGAAGCCATGATCAGGAAGAAACCACGAGCATAGTTTCTCTTCTCTGTGGCAAGATCGTTAAAAAATGAAACAGAGGTCCTGAGCATAGTTCTTTTCCTGTGTCAAGCTCGTTAAAAAATGAAACAGTCACCTCTCTTGAACCTTCTTTTCATCCATCCTTCTCCTTTTTCGCATCTACTAGAGAACTTGGTGATGACCTTAGAGCGGGTGAATGAATTGAATCTTGGAGGGCATGTCTCCATCCTTTGATGATCTTTCTAGAGTTAAGCCACTATCTTTCAAGATGGGGGCATACCGAGCTTAGTCTTTGTTCTTTCTCATGCTTGTAAATACATGAGAATGCATCTGGGTAGACTTTTATCTCTTTTTCCAACCTATATGGACACATGAAAAAGGAACCCCCTGGAGTCTCCTTTAGGCTCTTTTCAAACTCTCTAAACATGAAAAGATTGTCGAGTGATCTTGCTTCCTTTCCCACTCGTTAAAAGGTTTGAAAGGGCGTCTTTCGAGTGATAATTTATCTCTTTTTCGGCCTCACGAGACTAACCTTACGAAAAAGGACAACATTTGAGTCATCTTTAAGTTCTTTTCAGACTCTCTAAAGATGAAAAGATTACCGAGCGACCTTGTTCTTTTCACGCTCGTTAAAGTATTTGAAAAAAAGGCCTGTTGAGCGATAGTTTATCTCTTTTTTGGTCTTGTCAGACTACTTTACAAAAAATGAACTGAGAGAGTTCTCTTTTAAGTGTTTTTCCAGACTCTATAATCATGAAAAAAAATTGAGTTTTATGTCTTTGGACTTGCTAAACAAAACATCGACATGCCCATATGGGATCAAACCCTTACTTCTTCCAGTTCGTTAAACAAAGGAAGAGGAACTTACCAAAGGTGAGTTTTAGTGAGCATGTGTTATCCTCCTCGAGCTCGTTAAATTAAAAAGAGGTACTCGTCTATCTGGATGGGTAAAAAGAGGTACTCGTCTATCTGGATGGGGGAAAAATTGAAAGAAGCAAGCCAAGCAGTTTCTTTTTGAGAACATTACCAAGTAAATCTTAGAGTCTCCCTTGAACATGATACTTTGTCTTTACACACATATTAATCCACTAAACCTCTGCATTGAGCCAATCCTTTGAATTCCTTTCACTCCTTTGGGTCGCCTGACGTAAGTCACAGCATCCATTGCATTATCAAGTTTTAGTCCATGTCATGTTTCTGCTATTGTGCCTCAGTGTTCAAGGAAAGTATCTGCCTCGAGAGTCATCCATCACAAATATCTTGTCTCAATGCCCGTGTTAGTCCATGTTCATTTGATCTGATAATTACGTCTCTATATCCGTTTCGTGTGGTTGATGGGGGATACATCAAGGCCCTCCTTCAATGAGCCTATTCTTGTCAACTTTAACACATTATCCAGAAACTAGGCTTAGAAACCAGTTAGTACTTTGGGACCTTCATGCCTCAATGGAAGGCCTCCTCACGTCTGACAGTGGGTTTACATCACTGACCTCTGATCGGATGATTCCACAGATGTTCGACTCCAGCTCATCCATTCACATT
>CBVK0101730669.1:0-11724 GCA_900067695.1 Picea abies | reverse complement strand
CTAGATCCCAACTTCAAAAGTGGTTGGATAAAGTTACCTCTCATAGATTTCTTCTTTCTAACAACCTCTAGGAAATTTACAGAGCGCTAACATGGTGGCGACCATACTGGGGAAGAACAGAACTAAAAATTTATAGCTTCACGTTTTCTTTTCCCTAGAAGAAAAGTTTGTTCTTGAAATATTGCAAAATTGAGAAGAAATTAATGTTTAGAGGTTGATTAAAATTTGTACATATTATTTTTAGACTCGTAAAACTAAAAAGTATATATATAAAAATCAAAAAGAAATCTGGCTCCCAAGAAAGTTTATACTCGATCTCATCCAGACCCAGAACCTACGATAGTAACAGATAACCCAGAACAGTTGCTCAGGAAAAAGACTGTTGCTAAAGGTTCAGTAAATCATACTCCCTTTAATAAGTCCCTTTCCTTTTTAGGGGAGCTCGTTTCCTTTCAAAACCCTGAATTTAACACCCTTTTCGAACAAAGCTTGGTTAGAACAAGATCCGATAGTTTTGTGACTGAAATCATTTTGGACCCAACCATTTTTCAACCTCAGACTCCTGAAGTTCTATCTCCCACTGCTAAATCGCAAACCCCTCCCTTGGTGCTAGCCAATCCCTCCTCGTCCTCGTCTTTGGTCGCTATCTCACCTATCATCCAGTTTGTTATCCCACCTCCTCCACCTATCATGGCAGCTAGATACACTCCCTTGGTGTAGGCCGCGCCTCTTCATGCTATGCCCCAAGACTATCAAACGAGGCTCCCACAGTTTGATGGAATAAGACCTTTGAACGCTCAACAACACGTTGATAAAATGAATGATTATTTTGACCTACATGAAGTAGATGAGGCTGACATTCAAATGAGATTGTTTGCCCAAAGTTTGAAAGGTGACATTAAGAAATGGTATAAAGGTTTACGTGCCGCCTCAGTCCTTGACCTTACCGCATTTCAACGGAGTTTTCTAGACATATGGGAGGTAAAGAAAAACCCTCTCCAAATATTGTCAGAATACGAAAATATTAGAAGAAATCAAGGTGAGACAGTACAATATTACTGCACTCGTTTCAATAACCTGTACAATGCAATCCCAACCGAAATCAAACCTCCACAGGGTTTGACATTGATAAAATTCCCTAATGGTTTTAACGCCGATATGTCATACCAACTAAGGGAAAGAAATTCTACCACCCTGGAAGACATACAGAAAAGCGCAATAAGTGTGGAGGCCAATTTATTGGAAAAAAGGGCACGACAGAGGTCAGAGAGGAGAGTCATAATTAAAGAGGAACCTTCCACATCAACCTCCGATTCCAAATTGGATTCCTTGGCCAGAGAAGTGGAAAGAATGATGGAAAGACTTACTGTATCAGAAAGAAGTTCTCCAAGAGAAAACCCACCAGCTCCTCAAGTTCGGAATCCTAACTTTAGGAGAAACCCTCCTTAAATAAGACAGAGAGATCCTAGGGATCAAAGAGAGAAAAGAGGTCTGGATCAACAGATTAGACCTCCCCTACAAGAAAATTATGCTGATGAAGGAGAGGAAGTGATTGAAGAACTAGAGGATACTCACATAAATCTCATGGGCATTCACGATAACAAAGCTATTTTCCTCACCCAAGAAGAGAAAGAACTTTTTCTTCTCAATCAAACAAAAGTAAGTGAAGAAGTTGAAGATGACGAACAACAGGCATTCGAAAATGCCATTTTGGAGGTACACTAGCAGTACAATCTGCGAAGTAAAAAGACAGAAGGAAGTTCCCCAAAAAAGATGATTGAAACGAAGAAGGTAGTTGAAACCAAAAAAGCCTCTGAGCCATCTGCCGAGAATATTCCTGAGAAGAGTAATGCCGAAGTTCCCGCAAAAAGAAACCTTACTATTCTGAAAAGATCATCGCAGCCTGAGGTTTCATCAATTAATCAACCAAGTACTTCTGGACAAAAGAATGTGGTAGACAAACCAGAATTGATGAGCCAAAGCAGAGCCCCTAAACCTTTCAATCTCAAAGGGGAATTAGCCAAAGTAAAAATTCCCATTCCACTTTCTGAGTTGATGAACAAAGACACTTATCATTCACAGGTGATTAAAGCATTGACCATTGAACCTGATATAGGTACGAAGGCCTTAACTGTTGGATCAACAAATCATTCAGACACTGTGAACCTTACAGATGATCAACCTAAACTTCTGTTCGGACCTGAAGTAGATGGCCAAGCCGATAATGTTGCTGTCGCTCCTTTTTACATCAGTATAAATATACATGACCTGATCTTGCATAATGCTATGCTAGATTCGAGTGCTTCCCATAATCCAATGCCTAAAGCAGTGATGGAGAAACTGGGATTGGAGGTCACCAGACCTTACAAGGATTTACACTTGTTTGACTCTAGTAAAGTTAGATGTATTGGTTTGATCAAATACCTGTGTATCACCCTGGTTCAGATTCCTGCAAAGAGCATGGTCATGGATGTGGTAGTTGCAGACATTCCCCTGACATATGGAATGTTTCTATCCTGGTCTTGGGGGGGTAAGTTGAGAGGTACCCTGTAGCTAGATATGTCGTATGCCACTGTCCCAGTTTCAGGAAACAAAGAAGGCTATACAGAGAAACATTGATGAAATACATGGTCAGTAGCCAAGAAAAACCACACAACTATCCTCTTTACTCTGCGCATTCTGACTTGGATTCTTTTATCCTGTATAACGATGGTGATACAGGAGAGAAAATCACTCAACTGGGAGAAGATACATCTGGTCCGGATGAAGGCCAATAAATCATCGAGGTAGAAAGAAAGAAAAATGTGATAACTGAAGAATTACCGACAGATTTCTGGAGCATGGATTTTGATGGAGCAGTAAGCAAAGAAGGAGCCAGAGTGGGAGTTTGGCTGCACAATCACAGATCCAGGTATTCAGAAAACCATTCTTACAAATTAAATTTCCAATGCACTAACAATATCGCTGAGTATGAAGCCTTGATGCTCGATCTGAAACTTTTGAAAAGAGTTGGTGCCAAACAGATTATGGTAAGAGGTGATTCTGAGTTAATAATCAAGCAAATTAAAGGTGAGTATGCTGTGAAACATCCCCATATTAGAGCTTATAAGAATTCTATTCTTGATGTCCTTAGATGTTTCACTGAAGTTGATTTGCAGGTAATGCCTAGGGGACATAACATTTTGGCAGACGGATTGGCTACGTCAGCAACCACATGTAAGATTCCTTTTCGCTCGACTTGCCCATACATGGTAGAGGTGAAGTGCAGACCAACTGTTCCCGACAATATCAGTTACTGGCAAGTGTTTGGTAATGATGATCAAATCAAAGACTTTCTGCAGTGTAAAAATGATTTTGAATGTACAAATATAGATTTAGAGAACGAAGATGAAAATGTAAAAAGATCTGATTTTGAAAATGATAGTGTAAATAGCGTAGATTCAGGAGAGTTAGGCGATGATGAGATGGAGACTGATATTTTTCATTTGAAAAGTAATGTTTTACGTAGGGGTCTAGTTCCTTTAGAGGACTTGTTTGATTTTAACGATGTAGCCAAAAAAATGAAAATTGAAGCCAGTGGACAAGAAGTAGAAGATTGTAATATAGGGACAGAAGAGAAACCCAGGATGGTCAAATTGTCCAAATCATTACCCCCTGAGAAAAAACTCAAATACATTGAGTTGTTCAAGGAATATTCAGATGTCTTTGCCTGGGGTTATGAGGATTTGAAAGCTTATGATACCAGCATCATACGACATAGGATTCCAATAAAAGAAGATAAAAAACCGTTCAGACAGAAACTTAGGAGAATCAATCCCAAGTTACTCCCCCTGATAGAAAAGGAAATCAAAAAAATGTACGATGACAAAATCATAGTCCCATTACGTTTTTCCAAATGGGTCTCAAATTTGGTCCCAACACGTAAGAAATCTGGGGAAATTAGGCTTTGCATTGATTTCCGAAATCTGAATAAGGTCTCCCTGAAGGACAATTACCCTTGCCAAAAATGGACCACATACTACAAAGGGTAGTCAGATCCAGTCGAATCTCTTTGTTGGATGGGGTTCTCGGGTTATAATCAGGTCCTCGTTCACCCAGATGACCAAGACAAAACCGCTTTCACTACACCATGGGGCACTTTCATGTATGTGAAAATGCCTTTCGGTTTGATGAACGTTGGAGCCACTTTATAGAGAGTGATGGACATCACCTTTGTGGAAGAATTAGGTAAATTTATTGTCATCTATCTGGACGATGTAACTGTGTTTTCCCAATCTGATGATGAGCACCTGTGACATCTCAGACGAGTCTTTGAGAAATGCACGTGATTTGGGATTTCTTTAAATCCTAAGAAGAGCCTTTTTGGACTAGAGGAAGGCAAACTGCTAGGGCACATAATCTCTAAGGACGGAATCAAAATAGACCCCAGCAGAATCAAAGCCATACAAAAATTAGAACACCTAAGAAACATCAAAGAATTCCAGTCTTTTATTGGAAAAATAAACTTTCTACAAAGATTCATACCCAATCTGGCTGAGCTCCTCAGAAACATTACAAATATGTTAAAAAAGGATGTAAAAATAAAATGGGACACCGAATCCAAGCAGTCTTTTGAACAAGTCAAACGAGCACTCACATAGGCCCCCGTCTTGATCAGTCCTGACTTTACCAAGGATTTCTATCTTTTTTCTTTCACTTCCAAACATACCATTGCAGCAGTATTACTACAGAAGAACAACGAAGGGTATGAACAACCCATATCCTTCTTTAGTAAAGCGTTAAGAGATGCTGCTTTGAATTATAAAATAATGGAGAAACAAGATTTTGCCTTGGTAAAAGCCATAAAATATTTTAGAGTATACATTCTCCATTCCCACACCATTGCATATGTTCCGAATGCGGTAGTAAGAGACATTTTGACCCAGGACAATCCGGATGGAAGAAGAGGAAAATGGATTGCTGTCATTTTAGAATATGACATAGATATTAAGCCTATGAAACTAATTAAAGGTCAAGGTCTAGCAAAATTAATGGCTGAATCAAATTTCCATGCTCTTGACATTAATTTCTTAGCTGCAGCAGATGAACAGGGTGAGACGACGACTCCAAGCGTGAGAGAGGTATTTCTCAACTCTCCATGGTACGCAAACCTAATATTTGTTTTGCATAATTTACAAGCTCCCCTTGGTTTGACTAAGACTAAAGCTAGGTTTTTGAAGTTGAAAGCATTACAATTTTGCATTCTAGAAGGAAATCTGTATTGGAAAGATCCTGGAGGTATTCTATTAAATTGTTTATTGAAAGATGAAGCTGACAAAGTGTTACAAGAATTTCATGCAGGAGAATGCGGTGGTCATCTGAACTGGAAGGTTACAGCCAACAAAATCCTCAGAGCTAGATTCTATTGGCCCACCCTATTCGCTGATGTACATCATAAAGTGACTTCATGTCATCAATGTCAACTATTTGAAGGCAAAAGGAAACTCCTTCCTTTACCCCTGAAACCGATCTCAGTTGAAGCCCCTTTCCAGCAATGGGGATTGGAATTCATTGGAGAAATACATCCCCCTTCTTCAGGCCAGCACAGGTGGATTCTTACTACCATATATTATTTTACGAAATGGATCGAAGCAGTACCAAGCAGGCAAGCCACTGATTCTGTTATTATTAAATTCCTTGAAAATAATATCTTGTCTCGCTTTGGATGTCCTAGAAAGATTATAACTGATAATGTAGCTTCTTTTCGATCGAAGAAACTCATAGATTTCTGTAACCAGTATCATATTGGTTTGGGACATTCCACAGCTTACTACCCTCAGGGAAATGGGCTGGTGGAATCCTCAAACAAAACCCTAGTAAACATCATCAAGAAGACGTTGCAGGAAAACAAGAAGTCATGGCATAACAAGTTGGTGTTCGCATTATGGGATGACGGACTGACCACCAAAAGGTCAATCGGTATGTCACCATATCAGCTGGTCTATGGCACAGAAGCAATTTTCCCACTTCCTTAGGAGTCCCTATCATGAAATTGCTTCAAGACATACAAGCCAAGCCAAACGACTCACAAAGAAGGATCAATCAGATGATCCATTTGCAACATTCTAGGGAAGAGGCATTCAACAAGACTCAGGTAGTCCAAGAAAGAATCAAGAATATTTTTGACAAAAGAATCAAGAAAGATGATTTTGAGCTAGGAGATTTGGTCCTGATATGGGATGACCGAAATGAAGACAAGGGAAAGCATGGAAAATTCGATAGTCTGTGGAAGGGACCATACATGATTCAAGCATTCAGAGGAAACAACACTTTCTTGCTAAACAATGCTGATGGGACAGATCTGTCAGGAGGACCTGTAAATGGTAGAATGCTAAAGCATTATTTACCACCTTAGTAGAGACTCGAGGTTACACTCTCCATTGTACATATGATCTTTATTTTTCACCTGCATTTTCTGAGGGAATAAATTTAGTCAATTGGTTGAAGCCCGAAGAGAAGGCCCTAAGCCGTTGACCACTGTTCTTCCATTTTTTGAGAATAAAACCAATCAATCAACAAAGGTGACTAGGCAGAAATTTTCAGAACATCAGGAACCAGGATTCTTGGCACTTCACAGGGAAGGTACCATCCCTAGGTGGATCCGCTGTTATCACCCTATAAGTTATAGGATCAACTCGTGACTCGAATATTACCTCTCTCTAGTGTTTTTGTTGATAAATGATTTTTCATTCTGCAAATAATTTGAAAAGAAAGAAAAAGAAAAGAAAAAGAAAAAAGAAAGAACAAGAAAAAGAAAAAAGAAAGAAAAAGAAAAGAAAAAAGAAAAGAAAGAAAAGAAAAAGAAAAGAGGGCATAAAAGATTTTCAATAAATCCCCATGCAATAATAGTAACTTGGTCCATACCTTTCAAGCATGGACAAGTTCTTTTTTAAATTGATGTTGATAGGGTTAGTGAATAAGTTTGCCTAAACCGTTCAATCTTAGCCAAAGTATCTAGGTTAGATTAGTGAATAAATCTGGCCAAACTGTCTAATCTTGGTCAGATAGCCCCAGGGTAGAGTAAGTTCTTAACCCAACAGTCTAATCTAGGTTAATTGTCATAGGAAGCTAGGTTAGAGTATAGGCTAGTTGCTTTATTTCAATAAAACCAGCTGGATGATCAATGTTGCACCATGTTTCAGATGCTTAAAAATGGTGTTGGTCTAGCCCCATGGTGGTGTATGCATGAAAATCCTTGGAAAAAACCCGTGAAATGCACTTATCCTAAGTTCTCTGGCACATGTATTCTTCGTGCCCTCACTTATGCTCCACTCATATATCAAGGGTTCAGATAATCGCACCTAGATCTACGGTGGTCATATTTTTCCGGACCCCCCAACCATTCTATCTTTAACGGAGGGGGGGGGGGGGGGTTGGCATCTCACACTCTAAGTGATCTGTTGGCCATTTATTACTGGATAACCTATCCATTAACCAGCTGACCTGTCCCCCGTGCCCAATGGACACCCGTTTACTCAAAATACCCTCACTCTTCTTTCTTTCACCATTTACCCACTCACCGCACCAGAGATTTTTTACACCGTTTTTCTCCATTCAGTCAGTCGCCTCCACCTACAGTCGTCCCCTCTAACATTGTTTTTTGTAGGTACTATTATAGTAATGGCACCGAATTCAAAACAAGAAGAAGGAGATGAGAATCCATTTTTCCTGCCTCCTATCGACCTTGACAGGATTCCACTAGCCGACAAAGATCGCTTAATCGCAGATACAAAGTGCGATTTCAATTTCGCAGACCTTCAGTCATGGCTCAAAGAAGTTTTCCTGGACCAGAGTGACGAAATTGGACTCTCGGAGTCTAACCTACCCCTATATCTCTTTCCTCAGATTCACCTTTTTCCATAATTTTCCCTCAAGTGCCAAGTCCACTACATTCCCGAGCAAAGAGCCATCGTTTCCTCATCTAGAGAAGTTATTTTCCTCATCATGCCTAAAACCATCGACCAAATGATGAAAATACCCTGAGCTGACTCCGCATCACCTTTTAACCTTGAAATTCTCACAGAATTATACCAGAAGATGACTCTCCCCCAAAGAGATCAAATATTTGAGCTTTTCCTCCCACCATCCACTCAATTCCCCGCTACAAATCCCCCTTATCCATCTTCCATGTTTTCAACCAAAGGAAACCAGATCATCTCATCCCTATGCACCTTGTTGGGTTATTATTCGGATCAGTGGGTAGATGAACCCATTCTAGGATTTTTGTCCATTTTCTCCACCGATGAGAAGCCCACTACCTAGTTCGACTCCAACACGTTCCTGGTGAACAATATTCATGAACAGTTTGTCAATTTCGCCACGGAAGGCATGTTCTGGTATTCTTCAATACTGGCGTACTTGTTTGTTTTCTTCTAAGTGGACAAATTTTCTTTTTCCATGCAGAAGATGGACGAAGATGGTAGACCCCGGATAGTAACCGCATGGACCTCCTTGCTCAAGAATAATTCCACAGAATTCAGTTTCAAGCAGTTCATCGAGCAATTCTATCACCCAGTGGTAAGTATGCTTAGCGGCAAGCCCGAGCCTAGGATTAATGATGAAGTTCAGAGGATCCTGCATCTTTCGGATCACAGCAAGATTGGTGATTGGTATTTATACCAAGATCACATTGAGATCAGAGTATATGGGTGCGAGTTGGCCCTGTATAAGCTTCCTAAATACTTGCCTGTCAGAATTCTTTCTCTGGAGTACATAACATAGATGATAAACTCTGATGATATTCATTTTGTGTCTCTAAAGAAAAAACAACAGCTCAGAATCAAAGGGCAGATTGGCTCTTTCATCTGCAACAATCATGCCGCCGGAGAAGAAGAAGACAAGATGATGAAGGAAATGAAGTTCGTCACGAGTTTCACATGGCACTACAATCTGTGTGGGATTATCTCTGAGATGAGGGTGAGAAATAAGAATATCCCATATGTCCACGAATCTAGGCCCAAAGTCAAGAAATTTGCAAACTAGACAGTCTGGGAACCAAACACTTTGGTCAAAGTAGAACAACAGGATCCCCCAGCGACTGTATCACAAACAACCACACCACAGGTTTTGAAAGAGAAAAGGCCTAGGGAAGATTTGTCACCACCTGTCACTGAAGTGTCGTCAGAAGAATTCCAACTGCATACCAAGAGGTCCAAAACTAGTTCAGCTCCTGACCCGACTGGGGAAAATGAAGTTCCATCTACTACAGTGACCAAGGTTGATAGTCTGCCCCTCAGTGCAAGCCTCCAGCATATCATAACCTCAGTGTTGCCAAAGAAATATACATATACTCCATCAACCACCCAGCCAGGCAAGGTAGGACCGAAGCTGAGCATCTTTGAAAAATACGATCTGATCAAGAAAAGGAATCAGACTCTGACCAGTAGCACTTGCGCCCAGTTCTGGAAGAAGACGTCAACTGCACAACATAGGCTTCTATCAACATTTGACACTGAGAAGGGAAGAATGCATATGGCATTCCTCCAAGCACAGGTTCCTGATCCAAAGGTAATCATTGATTCCAAAAGGGCCACTTTCGAATTCCAGACTAAGGATGTGCATCCGGATGATCAGATGGATTTGCACAAGAAAACAAGAGAAATGGTTTTCTATACGCTGGCACATGCTTCCACTACTACGTCCAAATTGCAAGTGTCTCTGAACAACGTCCAAACATAGTTGAAGTTGGAGAAGATATCATCCTTTGCCAAGGACAACAGGATCAAGACTTTGGAGGAATTGGTCGTTAAGATCGGGTATGATCCCTCGAATGTGAAATAAGCCGAGGATATGATTAAAAATAAAAATGTCGACATAGCCTCCTTAAGGAAACAATTGAAACTCCCACCAACAGAGGATTCGCAGGCGAAGGAAATAACAGAGACGGAAGGAGAAAAAGATGAAATGCTCAAACTAATCATGGAGCAGAATGCACAACTAAAGGAAATGGAAGCTGAGATGGAGAAGCTAGTAAAGGAGAAAGAAAAGCTGAAGCCAATGGAAGTCATTCCATTGAGTGCAGTCCCACTTTCAGGAGTGAGCATAACATCAGTAACAGAAGTCCCATCAATGAATCCACTGACATCTCTGGAAAAGACAGCCGAATTGGCCAAATCTATGGAAGAGATGAACCTGCAGGAAACAGAGATTAGCAAGCTCAAAAAGGAGATTGAGAACCTTCAAGAAGTAAAATCTTCCTATCAGATCAGCCTCTCCAAGGAAAAGCAGGTGTCAGACCAGCTCAAACAAGAGTTAAAACAACTCCGGAATCAAATAGTGGCAGGTAAAACTCTGGCCGAAGTTAAAGAAAGCGTCTGGATAGACATCACCAAGTATATGAATGAGATATGGCCAATGATACAGATCATGTTTGATCAAAATGAGTTGGTGCAGAGAAGAAAACAAGCCATTGAGAAGATTAGATCAGAATTGGGAGAGATGACCACACAGGCTAATGAAATCATCAAGTTCCTAAATTCTAAGACTAGGGAGGAGCTGGAAGAGATGAAAATTGAAGATAGAATAGAGACCATCCTTGAGGTCATCAAAAGAGTTTTGACCAAGAAAGGATTAATGCTTCAGTTGGAAGAAAAGGTTCAGGCCATGGACCTAGGGGTACAAAGGTTTTTTAGTAAGATTGAGGCTCTATAGAAGAAAGGTCTTCCTGGTCTGAAGGTAATCAATGACAAATTGATGACACTCCCAGACTACAAAAAGAGACTGGCTGATGTGCCTAAGGATAGTTCAAAGTTTTTAGGAATTCATGGAAGCATCACTGGAAAGGCATTTCTAGATGCGCTTCAGTGGGACATCAGTATTTAGCATGAGATTCGATACATCTTTGTTACCAAACCTACCTTTTCCAAGTACACAGAAATGGATGAAGTTTATCGAAGGCTACTCAAAGTCAATGTTCCCAGTCATCTTCGATGGGAAGAACTCTATGATCTGATCAAGTAGTAGATGAGCTGTCCCAACCCAGTCATTTGTCCAGTGAGATGAGGTCATGCAGATGCCTCACCAACGGTCCACCCAGAAAACAACATGTAGTTGTGACACATCATCAAGCAGTTCCTAGATTTCTGAAATTTGTTAAGTTAGTTAGGCTAAAAATAGATTTACCACGTCCCGCTCTTTGATGACAAGATTGTTTGTAATTTTGGGTTATAAATACCTCATCTTTTGAAGTATTGAGAGTTGTTGATCTTCACGCCCTGCAAGCTATCAGACTGTAATATTTTTGAAGAGTTCTCCCACTAATACAAAGAGGCATTTTATAGGATTCTTGCGTGTATTCACCGGTGATGTTTTTCTCTCTAAGTTAAATGTTATTCTCGCTTTTTTATCACACTATTTTCTAAATATAATCTTTGGAAGTAACAAACGTTTCATGATTTATCTCGTATACCCTGTTTCTGACTTAAAATATTTTAGTGTTTTATCTTCTCATTTTACAATAAAGAAATTCTTAACTGCTTCTTTGTTGTAATTGTCTTTCTCATCTTTTCTGCTATTCCTCATTTATGCTACTAAAGAATCCAATGATTATATTATCTCGCCCTATGAAAGGTTCCTTTGTTTTTCTGGTTTGGATTTCATCTTTACGACACGGACCCCATAGCCCAATGGATGTGTAAACTATCTCAACCAACTCGACAAACACTACGACAACAAACCCGACTTATT